>JAWPHD010005555.1:0-160929 GCA_037043455.1 Cyrtodaria siliqua | reverse complement strand
ATTCATATTTTTTATATTTATTTTTTAATAAATTAAATTCACAGCAACATATTCTGACGCATGGTTATACAAGTTTTCTTGATATTTTGTGTGTTAAGACTAAGTTATTCTTTTAGAAAAAACAAGATATTTAAAATTAATCGGAATGTTCTTTCAGGGTGAATTTGCATCATTTTGAACATCTGCCAATCTAACATTGATATGATCGATTTAAGATTTTTTTGGTGACAATTTGACTTAGAATAAGAACTGAAAATATTATGTGAAACATATATCTCATTTAAAACCTCATAAAATTGAAAAACAAATATAACAAACACTACAAAATAATGTACTATATAAGGTATATAACCATATGAAAGAATCATAAATCTTTCCCGTATGTGTTCATTCTGTGTTTCTGTGTTCATCCTGTGTTTCTTGGTCCATGCTAAGGTCTGACATATTCTGAAAGAAAATACAGAGATCATCATTTGCATATTCCTATTTACCATATACTAAATTTAACTAAGAATAAAAGGCAGATCTAGAATTTAATGGTGGACTAAAATATTGACAATTAGCGAAGTGCTGCAATTCTATCCTAAATGTAATGTACCCAATCTACTTTTTCAATTTTTTTTTCTAAGTGACGAGAGCAGAATCATCAGATAAGGACTAGTACATGTGTACTTGCATTTTCTAAATGTATTACTAGCTATATTATAGTCTAAACAAAGATACATGGGAAACTTACTTTTGCATGCCAAATATGGAACCTCGTTCATCCAAGACTTCATCTCCTGTTGTCTGGTACCAGCATGTCATGGCCCCTAACGAAAGCAGTCTCTTTCAGTTCTAAAATAGTAGTTTTAACCAGAGTTTATTATAGTGTCTGTTTTAACAAAATTAATTTAAACAACATTATTTTTTAATCACTGTCATGTGCAAACATATACAAGTCATGTTTAAGAGTTGTTTATATCATCTGTTTTAAAGAGGTTTGGATAAAATGATTATAGGAAGATAATGACATCTGCCTAAGCAGCTTTAAAAACAGTCAAAATGTCTAAAATATAATAAACAATAGTCCAAGCATTCTAATGAATATAAAATTAATTGCTGGCAATCTGATACATTTCACAATCTTTGCTGAACATTAATTGTATGCCATATTGATGATTTGAAGTAGATTAGTACATACCTGTAAACATCAGATTTCATTTTGCTTCTATCTTAATCCTCCAGTAAAATATAAATATGAGACTAGCCACACTTGTATCCAGCAGAACCAAGAGTTTCAATAAAAATGATTTCACAATGTAGTACTTTAATCTTTATTAAATAAGATAATCAACAAAAACATGTTTCCAACATGCTCCCAACATGTTAGAAATTTCAAACACTGACCAACCAGTATTTTGTTAAACCAATCAACTCTCAGTAAATGCAGGGGTAACAAAGAGGTTAATTCAGAGTATATTATGTAAATGTACCACTAATGTATGGCCAATAGATGTGACAAAATCCTCTTATCACCTCACATCTGGCAATGATTCTCTTGGGAATTTATCCTGACTTGCCAATACAAAGGCTGCATTAAGACCTTTCTGTTTTTCAGTATTTTGGAATGATCCTTATCTGATACATGTACATAGTAGAAGTAGTAACAGCAGTAGTAGTAGTAGAGAGTAGTAACAGCAGCAGTAGTAGTAGTAACAGCAGTAGTAGTAGAAGTAGTGCATGTAGTAGTAACAGCAGTAGCAGCAGCAACAACAGCAGTAATATTTAGAAGTAGTAGTAGTAGAGCAGTATAGTAGTAGTAGTAACAGCAGGCAGTAGTAGTAGTAGTAGTAGAAACATCAGCAGTAGTAGTAGTAGTAACAGCAGTATTAGTAGAAGTAGTGCATGTCTTAGTAACAGCAGCAGCAGTAGTAGTAGTAGTAGTAAGCAGCAGCAGTAGTAGTAAATAAGTCCAAAGTATACCAATATTTTCCAATCTGTGAAAATACTGGAAAAAGATTGGACATTTTTTCTGGTCAAGAATTCAAGTCCAAGCTTTTCTGAAGTATATGCTGATGGACAGAGAGTAGAAGTCCAAAAGAAATCCAATGTTTATGCACAGGGAAAAACATTGGATTTTGATGTCCATGGAATTTCTAGAAGTTTTCATCTCAGGAAATCCAATGTCTTTCCAAGAGAGAAAACATCGAACTTCCTTGTAATTTTAAAGAATTCTTAAGAATGAAAAAATGCTTGGATTTATTTCTGCAGGGGTTTGACAAAATTTCTCTAAGTCCTCAACCGCTAAGCTCTGCGCTCAATGCGAGCTAGATCAAGCTTGCATAAAATGAATGAGAAGCTTGCAGACTAATCGCCACAAGCTTGCAGCAAGCTTACATTACATACACTGTTAGCTTAATGCGAGCTTACCCAACATTGCGGCAAGCTTGCTTCAAGCCTGCATTTTGGTTTGGGTGCAGCCCACACCCACCACAACCCGCCTCACACCCACCCCCCACACTTGAGTTTTTTTTATTATGTTTTTTTACATATTTCTTTGTTGTTTTAGTCAATTCTTACACTTATATGTTCTTCATTCACCACCCCCACTCCCCCCACCATCACCCTCACCTCACTCCCACCCCCACCCCCCCGCACCCCACTCAAAAACTCGAATTTTTATTTATTTTTTATTTTCTGTGTAGTTTTGGTCAATTCTTACACATAGTTATGTTGTGCTCCCATCCCACCCACATTTTTGGAGCCTTGTTTCAGATGGTATATATCTAGCTATAAATTTATTTTTCTCTGACAAATCGAAAGAGTCGAGCTACGCTGTTCTCCGACAGCTCTTGTTTAACTATAAGTATTGGTAGGCAAATATTATCAAAAGTCTATAATAATGTATAAAACAATTTGTCTTTGAACTATTCTAACAATTAATATTAATGATTGAAAGAATGCAAGTTACGAGAAAAACTAACGGGATCGCGTGAGTTTCAAAAAAATCAAGATTGCCATGTGTCCCTTTAACAAAAAAAATATCACTAAACTAAAAAATTCTAAAAAAACTCCAATCCAAAACAGTACTGGGAAACATTATACAATGGGTAAAACAGAAAAATAAATGTCACAGCAAATTTAAACGACCGATACGACTTTTTCAAAAATATACAATAAAACTGACAACAATCACTTTTCACGACAATGTTACACTCGAACATATTATTAATGATGAAATAAAATCAGTTATAAATAACCATTGATGAAGAGAGAAAACGAAATAAAACACCTACGTAATAATAAAGCGTTGGCATAGATGATGTTTAAATGAACACTTACAAACATTAATTTCCTTCTATGAAACAAGTTTATTTTAAACTTTTTAATATTATTTTAAACACTGGAACAGTACCTACCTAGTGACTGGACAATCGGTATATTCAGTTATGTCAAACTTGTCATGCTTTTATATATGCAGACGACACCGTTATCGTCTATCCGCTGATGACTTACAAACAGCCTTAACATGTTATGCGATTTATTGTGAAAATTGGCAATTAACTCTAAATATCACCAAAACGAAAATACTTGTATTTTCTAAAGGTCGTCACATGCAGTGCAAATTGAACATATTAATAGATGGTCACAGACAAACCTATTTTACTTTATGGTTGTGACATTTGGGGAACTGGCAATATAGACACATGATGAAAGGATGCAACTTAAATTCTTAAAGTATATATATTCAAATTTGAAATCGAGCGCACGCCAAATTGCATGTATATGTCGAAAACAGGTGCAAAGCCTTAATATCTATTGATATTGAGTCAAGAATTAAAATTATCTCTTTTTGGGCAAAGCTGGTTATACCAATAGATGAACCAAAACTTTTTGGTATGTTTATTCCTATTATGCTTAGTACATTATATTCACAGTAATCACTTAAGGAGAAAGCAATTTCCTGTGGTTTAAATGTGAAAAATATACTGGTTAAGATGTGGACTAAACAATACTATGGGATAACCATAGACCTGAGTATTTAGGTCTAAGGGATAACCAAGATCTTCCAAATCATAAATGGCTTTCTGCTACCATCCAGCAAAAGCTGTCAGATTTATTTCTAAATAACTGGTATTCAAGTGTTAAAAATTCCAGTAAATGTATAAATTATAGATTGTTCAAGGATAAATTATAATTCGATAAATATCAAGCAACCTATTAAAGATTTCGGACACGAAACCATAAGTTACCTGTAGAAACAGGTTGGAACAGAATCAAACTAGAACATTTTTTTTAATGTACCCTTTAACTGTAATAAAAAAGTTGGAGATGAATTTCACTATATTATTGAATGTCCGTATTTCTCAGAAAGTAGTAAATGCTTGATTTAAACCTAAGTATTGGCAAAACAAAAAATATATACAGTTTACATAAAGTATGAATATAACTACTGAAAATATGTCTGAATACCAAAAACTGTGCCTTTTTATAAAAGTATATATTGTTACAAATTTTTAAACTAGAGAAATTAAGTAAACCTATTTTCCTAATGTTTTCTCTCCCGCATAGATCACACTTTACATTTCTTATTCCATTGTATTTAGTTTATGTCAAGCCTCGTGTCTTTTCAAGTCTTTCTTCTTTTTCTTCTTTTATTATAATGTTGTAGCGCTCATAACTGAACATGATAGCCATGGTGGATGTTAAAAACGGATAAAAGGTTGCTCCTGCTTTCCCAAGAGGGTTAGATTACGTGCCCTGCAGAGCACTGATATACTGATTTTTACAGTTTTCGTCCATATAAATTTACCTGGTAATTGTCTATAATGTTCATCATTCTCTGTGCCTTCTTATTTTGTGTGAGTTTATCTTACATTTCAGACCAGTCTATATAATGGCATGGTCTGAGAGTTCATTTGGTGGGAAAACATTGAAAAATGCAAATTCATGAAAAATACTGCTTGAAACAGTAACAAAATCAACACAACTACAACCCATAGGGCCGTAAAAAGTATAGTTTCCTAGTGAGTCTTATCAATACTGAAAGGAAAAAGAAACGCATAAGGCAAAATAAAATTATACCTGTGTTTACTGTGCCATTGCTGAAAAAAATAGGGTAGGTAGGCATTTCTTTTTTTTTTTTTTTTTTTTTTTTTGTTGGCGAAGTTACATTTAAGGTGGCGATGAGCTTTGATGAATGGGAAAATGTGGTATTTTAAAAACTACAATAGATAACAATATGAAATTGTGTATGTTTTATTGTTTCCCAAAAGGCCTGGTAACAACTGGCTATTTTCCCAAACACTTGCAATTATTACAAAGGGGTAAAACAGTTTTAAATGTTTTCCGCAAGTCCGAAAGAGGGTCAGCTCCAACAGCAGGACAATGAGCACATGAGTCGGCTGGGATCAGTCCAGCTCCATACAGTGTGATCTTCAGTGGGGCCTGACATGTTATAAGTTACATCAGAAAGTAATAAATATTTATAAATTTCTCATGTTAGTTATTATGAGCCTATATTGAGGTTTAGTTCAGAAAATTATTATGGAACGGCATACTTCTTCAAGAAGTTATAATGCAGTAGTAGTCGATGCCAATGCTTAGTGCTGAGAAGCAAGTAAACATATGCACATTAATATTACTATTTTAGAAACAAACTTACCACAGGTGGCCTGGAACCCTGGGCATTTACCAACCTGTTTGTGGTACTTGTCAAACAATTCAACAATCAATTCTTTATGGAGAGTGCACGCCATAACATTAAGCGCTTCCATGTGCTGACATTTTTGAAACTGTACAGCCAAAACGGCTTTCAAAACCGCACTGCAAAATTGAAAATTGCACCGTGATTGCATGTGAAAAAAAAAAAAGGGGGTGGGGGGTGTTAGAGTGTCGGTCGGGTTACAGTAAACTCAGGTATAATTTTATTTAGCCTAATCAAAAAAATGCCTATACTATACTACACTCAACAAAATTCCTAATCGGTCACCTCAATAAATTGTAAATTAAAAAAAAAAAAAAATCAATTTCGTGAATTTATTGATCGCATAAGAAAGCGGAATTCATTACAAATCAACAAACAAAAATTTCACTTTCAAACAAATAAAGAGTTGACATCTTCCGCAGGAATGAATAGAGGCGACCCGGTAATTCAAAAAGTTAATCGACGTCTGTTGTATGTGCCCTCCATCGGCACATTGATACAATGTATCTGTGTGAAGATATTGCTGACGGATATTTCTCCAAACGCGGTTGACGTCCACGCTCCAATTCCCGTAGATATAGCTGCTGAGGATGGGCCCGTACCTTTCGTTTTAATAAGTTCCAGACATGCTGGATTGGGTTTAGGTCAGGACTTTTAGCAGGAAAATGGATGACTCGTATGTTATTGGCCTGTAATATTGCCAATGTTGCTCTGGCGACATGGCACGGAGCGTTGTCTTGGACAAGTTGCATGCCACGGTTTGCAGCAATGTGTGGTATAAAGAACAGGTTGAATGATGTCCGTCTGATATCGTCGTGCATTCATGTTGCCTTGAATGGACACGATCGGTGTTTTGGTGTGCATCGAAATGCCCGCCATTATAATGGATCCTCCTCCGAACTGGTCCGCCTCAAGAACACAATTGGCGCGGTTTCTCTCACCACGTCGGCGATAAATGCGTTTGCGGCCGTCGGCACAATGCAATGTAATCCTTGTCTCGTCGACGAAAAGAACATTCGCCCAGTCGGCCCTGGTGAACCGTAAATGTCGCCTAGCCCAAGCTAAGCGAGCTTGACGGTGTCTTCTCGTTAAGATAGGACAGCTCAGATAGGACCTTTCCGGGGTCGACGGCATCAACTTCCGACGTCACTTAACCGGTTTCGTACGGTTTGAGTTGATACATGACGTCCATGAGTCCCCCTCGTATGCTAGATGTCGATGTAGCTGGTAGAAAACGATCACGGAGATGTGATACGAGCATGTATCTGTCCTGCCGTTGTGTTGTCACCCTCTGTTTGAACCGTAGGGGTCGATCAGCCACACTTCCGGTTTGGTTGAATTTCGCCCAAAGATCTTAGATGGTGGATAGCCGCCGATTGAAGGTTCTTGCCACCTGAAATAAAGTTAAAAACGGAAATAGCCACCAGAATAATAGCTATAAATAAATTATATCGATATTCTTTTGAAATTTCAATGAAACTCACCTGTCGTAAAGGTGTTCCGGCCTGTAACATTCCGACAGCTCGGTCGCGTTCCTCGTGTCATTCTCGTCATGGTATGTGTTTTTCAAGTAGGAAAATCATCAGCAATGACAAAAGTGGCATATTGGTGTCCATGCCCTGCACGTGCAAAATGTGCTATATTGGCCAACACGCCTAACACGGTTAATTTGACCGGGAGCCGGCCAGAAAAAAATCAATAATTAGCTGCAGTCCCTATTCAAATATCGATATGTGAAATTTCGTGTGAATACATGCATTATTATAAAAATAGTAATACAATGATTAGGAATTTTGTTGAGATTATACACACATAATTCCACGTAATATTCCAGATATATCTCATTGTGTTTTGTACAAAAAGCACAGTGTAGAAACGAACTGTATCACCTCCCGGATGTTGCGATGTGATTTCAATGGCGAGCTCAGTAAAGCGAATACACGTGGTTAAAAAAGTATTTGTTACTTGGATTATATCTTGAAGACAGTAAGTAAAATTGTTTTAGCTATTATCCTAATGGATTTCGTTAACGTTCTCATCTGCTAATTAATGTCAAATCGGCAAATGTGACGTTAAATCACTGAACATCGTCCGACTTTTCTGATGAAATCGGCACCCCGACATGTGTAAAGCCATTTTCATCCAGCGTACGCAAGTTTAAGACCATTGATAATATAGAACGTGTTAGCTAGCATATTGAGGTAAACTTCGGATGCATGCAATGCTTTCATATTGTTATTTTACCGTGTGACGGTTCCAAAATCTGAGGGATGTCTTGTGTAATGACTGTATGACTTATTGCATTGATTGTATATGTCAATTGCGATTACCGATATTCAATTTGTATGACTTATTGCGAATTTTTTGTTGTGATTTTGAGAAAAGTGTATGACTTATTTAGTCAATGTTTTCGTCTTTTTCAGGTAAAATGGAAGAATATAGATGTATTTACTGTGACCATTCGACGAAAGACTTTAGTGAATCTATTAACCATTGTACAGAAAACCACGAGGACTGCAATGTAAAAGTTAAAATTTCAAAATATGATTTAAATACAAAACAAATAGTATCATACTCGAAAGATTTCAAAATTGTGCCGAAGGAATACAAATCGTGTTATAGTATACTATATAGCCAAATCAAAGGGCCATAACTCTGTGAAAAACATCGAACGGGAACATGCTGACAACATGCGCAGCTCCTCTTGGTAGTGAAGCTTCCCATGATGTTTCATTGAATTCCATCCAGTGGTTGCTGAGAAATAGCCCGGACAATAACTGTTCCATGTATACTATATATAAAAAAATCAAATTTAAGGGCCATAACTCTGTGAAAAATCATCGAGCCGGAACATGCTGATAATATACGCATCTCCTCTTGGTAGTGAAGCTTCCCATGCAGTTTCATTGAATTCCAGCCAGTGGTTGCTGAGAAATAGCGCGAACAAGAATGTGTCAAGGACAGATAGACAGACGGACAAGTCGATTCCAGTATATCCCACTTATAACTCCGTTGTTCGTGGGGTTGGGGGAGGGGGGGGGTGTGTGTGTGGGGGGGGGGGGGGTATAATAAGTCAATTTCGAAGCCTGAATACGGGCTTTATAATAATAACCGAGGCACTAATTGAAAAAGTTCAAATGAAATTCTGATGTACAAACTAACAGCACGTTGTGTATAAGTAACTACATGTATAGTCAACACAGCAATCGGTGATATTTTTAGAACATCATCGCAGATGAGTCAGCCATTCAGGAATTCGGAAAATACTGCATTAATTGTATTGACTTACACCCGGTTAAAGAAGATTTCTATAGTTTGTGTCCTATCATTGAAATATCTGATTTATTTTCGTAAGACTTCGATCTAAGAAACCAAGTTATGGAATAAAAACTAGGAAATATTGCATTGCTAAAGGTTTTTAAAAATAAAAAAGAGATCACAATTCATCTTCAAGGAATGAAAACACGGCTTTTGATGACAAGTTTAGGCAAAAAATGTCGAAATCACCAAAGAAAGGGTGTTTCAACCCCAACAAAATAACTAAAACCTCCTGTTATTTGTTTTCAACATTCCAATCATATGGTTCAGTCTATCCTTTAAAATTTTATACCAAAAAAATGTGAATTTCCAAAAAACGTTTTTAACTAAAAGACACGCAATGGAAACTACAGAAATCGTCTTTAAGAGACCGAATGTCTACTTTTAAGTATTATAGTATATCTGAACATTACATTTTAACCAAATTAACACCAGAAATCAATTATATTAAATCGCAAGAAGGCATACATTACCATCGCAAGAAGTCATACAAATGATTATATATATCTGGCAAGAAGTCATACAGTATGAACAATACACATGAACGAAGTTTTGCTTAATGTCTGAGAAAAGGACAAAACATAGGCAATGCTATGTATAGCGTATGCATGATTTATACCCTGAAGCACAAATCCCGTGTATGAATAATTCTAAATAATATATTTCTTTCGAGAATAGCCTAGTTCTTCTGCACGAGGCCGTGTCAATTCCCGAAGTTGTAAGTGATTATAATGTTTTTTTACTAAAATGTTATCCTGTCACATGATATATTCTAGAGGAATGAAACAATGAATGTCTCTGCTAGCTATCAATTATCATTTGATTACTGTTTATCGATAAAAACTGTTTAAAATTTATCTTTTCTTTACGGATGTTTACTTACTCTAGGTCGCCATTTAAAAATCACATCGCAACATCCGGGAGGTGATACAGTTCGTTTCTACACTGTGAAAAGGGGCTACATACTAATTACAGAAAGGACAACTCTTTCATGTAGTAGAACTTTTAATCACGAAATACATAAATGTTGAAGTTTCGCTTGAAAAGGTCGAGCCATTTCAGTATTGTGTTTAATGTGAAGAGATTGCAACTTTAAAGCCTAAGTTTGCTCACCTGCTTGAGCCAAATGCGCATTCTCGCGATAATGAAACTTTAAATGGATAACTATTGGTGTGGTCGGAGCTGTTTAAACCTTCTTTCCGAAAGGACATGCCTAATGTCGCCCTGTGCCATTCGATTAGCAGTAACATATTCAACATACAGTATATAACGAAAATACCCATTGTGCGTTTCTTTTTCCTTTCAGTATATACAGGGAGGAACTTACTCCCTGGAATATATTTTTGACCTGATGAATTGATGTCAATTACATATAATACATATTCATTAATGCCCTTTTCATCATGTATAACAAAGTCTTCTAATGAAGAGACACGACTGTTTAGATCTCCAAGTACTATTATATCAGAGTTTCTGCTAAAAATGCATTTTTTCTTTCAAGAGTTGAATAGTATATTCGTTTTCATTTGTTGTAAGGGGAGTTAGTGGTTTTAAATAAGTTGCAAAGAGGTATATATCTTTATCTAGATTGAAAAAGTATTTGTCTAGTTTGATACATATACAATTTGTGTGAGTATGAATTAGACTAATTCCACATTTAAGATTCCTTTTATAGTACAATAGTAGTCAGCCTGATGTTCTGCCAGGTTTTGATTTTAGCTCGACTGATCAGCGATCAGCAGAGCTTATGCCGTGGTGCGGCGTCCGTCGTCCGTCCGTCTGTCTGTCTGTCCGAAAACTTTTTTGTAGCGACTACTCCTCTGAAACTACTGAATGGATTTTCATGAAACTTTACAGAAATGTTGCCCATGAAGTCTAGTTGATCCTAGCAAAAATTCATGTTGATGTGAAATCCAATATGGCCGCCAAATCTAAAAATAGGTTTTTAAAAAACAAGTTTGTAGCGACTACTTCTTGAAAACTCTAAGTGATATTGATATGGGACTTTTTCTAAAATGATCAGCATGACATGATGTTGGTCCTTGTCGAAAATCGTTTTGATTCGACTTTAAACATGGCTGCCAGTGGCCATCTTTGTTTACATAGAGTTATATAATGAAAACTTGTAGCGACTACTCCTCTGAAACTACTAAACGGATTTTCATGAAACTTCACAGGAATGTTGCTCTTGATGTCTAATTGATCCTAGCAAATTTTCAGGTCGGCCGGAAATTCAAGATGGCCGCCACGGCTAAAAATAGATTTTTAAAAAATAAGTTTGTAGCGACTACTTCTTGAAAACTATAAGTGATATTGATATGGGACTTTTTCTAAAATGATCAGCATGACATGATGGTTATCCGAGTCAAACATTATTTTGATTCGACGTTAGACATGGCTGCCAGTGGCCATCTTTGTTTACATAGAGTTATATAATGAAAACTTGTAGCGATTACTCCTCTGAAACTACTTGACGGATTTTCATGAAACTTCACAGAAATGTAGCTCTCGATGTCTCATTGATCCTAGCAAAATTTCAGATCGGCCGGAAATTCAAGATGGCCGCCACGGCTAAAAATAATTTTTCAAAAAACAATTTTGTAGCGACTACTTCCTGAAATCAAAATCAATCAGTAGAGCTTCAAGGTCATTGACCTCTTGCTTTTGGCGGCGACATGAATATGCTTATAATTTGGTAGAGACACTGAAGAATCACCAGAAAGCATGGTTTCACATAATACAAAACTATCTAACTTTTCAATATTAAAGCCATGTATATTCCAAGATGCTATAATCAAAAGATTGTTTCTTGTCAGCATTTTGTTTGTTCTTACCTTTATTAAAGGTACTAATTGTATATGAAATGTGTAACATTTGACTTATTAAACAAATAAACATTACCATTTCTTTTCCTATTTTTAATACGGAAAACTGTACGTTGTGGGTAAAAGCCGTACTATCCCCGCCGCAGAGTTATCGTTCCTTATATTCACAACCTCCACTCAGTGATATTGTAGCCAATAATCCCTTCCACCACACTAACCACGTGACGATAGCTGAGGCCATGTAATTACAAAAAATGGCGATACACTAGGTAATGCTTGGTACAGCAAACTCTTGCCGTAACCAACAGGCAATTGCCAATAACATCGATCATCACCTTCGAGAAGATGTTAAAAACATTAAACATTTTTTGGCTTGGGTGTAATCTCTTTATTAAATTGACACACAACTTCTGTATTGTTCTCAACGGAAAACATGTGTGCATATTCGCTAAAATTGATTTTTTTATATAAATAAATTATGTTTGTACCCAGATACCGTTTTTCACACTATTTTCATATACAGAGCACAGAGCAAGTTAAAATATTGGCCTAAAAAAATATTAACCAAAACAGTAAACTTAACTGGATTTCAGCTATAAATGTGTGTGGTGGCAGTGATTACTGTAACAGAAAGGGGAAGTAACCACTGCGGGGAGTTTGATAACTATGCATACTACTAAATTACAAGATTTTGGTTAAAACCTGTTTAAATTGGAATATTTTTGCCTTAAACACATTTATGCGATGATGTGCAACTCGGCCCTCAGTCATCTCGGCCCCTAGACATCTTGGCCCCGATTTGGTCAACTCGGCCCTACATGGAATTTTATATAGTCATCTCGGCCCCATAACCTCGGCCCCCACACTTTTATATATTATTTATGTTAGACAAATAAAATATGTATTATTGTTTGTTTTATTTGAGCTTTTTTAGGGTGTTTGTTAGTGTCCCAGATTAAAAAAAAAGAAAAAGATATACTCTGAGTATGGAATTAAAAATAAAACATAAATAGAATACTTTTTTTTTTTTTTTTTTTTATTGAATGTCAAAATGAATGGCAGGGTGTTTCTCATCTATGGACAGAGTTGATTGACCATTTATTTTACAGGGGGGGGGGGGGGGGGGGGGGGGGGGGGGGGGGGGGGGGGGGGGGGGGGGGGGGGGGGGGGGGTAGGTTGGCGTGTTGACCAAATAGTAGACTGCTACCCAGTCGTCAATAAAATTAACTGTTTGAGATGAAACGGTGGGACATGCGCCGTAAAGCAGTCTATCCAAATAGGGGCCCAGTTGACCAGGGGTCGAGCTGACTAGGGACCGAGTTGACTGTAATTTGTATAGCCTGGTTCCCTGGCCTCCGACAATGCTTTGTGCAAAGCATTGTCGGAGGCCAGGGAACCAGGCTATAATGTGTATGGAAGGAACGACAACTCTGGGTAGAGATTGGTTACCAACAGCCAATGGACTCACTGGGTTCGTTCAGAGATTCTCCCATCGGTTGATAGCCAATGGCCACCGATGGTAACATTTGGTACCAACGAGGCCTCAAGTGTAGAGTCGCAGGAAGATTGGTTACCAACGTTCTACCTATCGGCAAACGAGTCGACGGTGACGATGGTAGCCGACGGTTACCGAGAGTGTTTTCGGTAACCGATGGGAGAAGCATAACGGACCCACTGTTGGTTTTCCCAGTGAAGTAATAAGAGAAAGACTGCATAGATATCGACCAACATATCGATTCTAGCCAATGCCGATTAAATGCACGCTTTTGCACATCTCTACACATTTGTTTTTTTTTTTATTTAATTCCTAGAAAATAGACAGCTCGCTGTCGAGAAATATGATTGAAGAATGTAGTGGTACACTTTTTGCTATGCAAAATCCTTAATTTTGTCTAATAATTTGTCTTAACAACTGCATAGATATCGCACAAAACGACCATACATGCCGATTCTAGCCAATGACGATGAAATTCCATCTTGTTTGACTTCGCTATACATTTTTTTGTTTAGTTAATTCCTAGGAAATAGACAGCTCGTTGTCAAGAAATATGATTGACGGATGTAGTGGTACACTTTTTTGTTATGTAAAAACCTTAATTTTGTCTAATAATTTGTCTTAAAGACGACATAGAGTGTCGACCAAAACGGCCATTCATGGCCGATTCTAGCTAACAACGATGCTGTAGAAATCCGCTTTAGATTTTTTAATTTTAGTTAATTCCTCCAGTAAAAACAACTCGCTGTCGAGAAATATGATTAAAAAATGTAGTGGTACACTTTTTGTTGATGTAAACGCTTTAATTATGTTTTAAAACTCTTAGTCAACCCATCTGTGTTGGTGCTCTTTTGGTTAATTAAATATCCTTTCCAGCAGTTGAACAACGAACAACAACTTTTAATGTCTGAATCAATTAAACGCTTTCCAATGCATTTCACCATAAGCGTCAGGAGATAGTATTTTTTACTATAAGGACCTACGGGGACCTACATAGATATAGAGGCGATAACGCAGGGTTTTTATGGCAGTTGTTTATTGCGATCAAAAGATATAAAGGGTTTCTCCAATCCAAATTATTGGCCGTCCTAAGCAAGATGTTTGTTTAGATCAAAGAGACCATAAATCACTGACAAACACTGGCCACCCATGTTGTGTTGACATGAAATATACACTTAAAAAATTTTCTAATCGGTCAGTATATATTGTATTACTATTTTTATAATAATGCATGTATTAACACGAAATTTCACATATCGATATTTGAATAGGTACTGCAGCTAATTATTGATTTTTTTTCTGGCCGGCTCGCTGTCAAATTAAGCGTGTTAGGCGTGTTGACCAATATAGCACATTTTGCACGTGCAGTTCATGGACACCAATATGCACGTGTTCATGTACATTTTTGTCATTGCTGATGATTTTCCTACTCGAAAAACACATACCATGGCGAGAATGACACAAGAGGAACGCGGCCGAGCTGTGGGAATGTTACAGGCCGGAACACCTTTACGACAGGTGAGTTTTATTTTTTGACATTTCAGAAGAATATCGATATAATTTATTTGTAGCTATTATTTTGGTGGCTATTTCCGTTTTTAACTTTATTTCAGGTGGCAAGAACCTTCAATCGGCGGCTATCCACCATCCAAGCTCTTTGGACGAAATCAACCAAACCGGAAGTGTCGCTGATCGACCCCGACGGTTCAAACAGAGGATGACAACACAACGGCAGGACAGAGACATGATCGTATCACATCTCCGTGATCGTTTTCTACCAGTTACAACGACATCTAGGCATACTAGGGGACTCATGGACGTCATGTATCAACTCAAACCGTACGAAACCGGTTACGTGACGTCGGAAGTCGATGCCGTCGACCTAGGAAAGGTCCTATCTTAACGAGGAGACACCGCCAAGCTCGCTTAGCTTGGGCTAGGTGACATTTACGGTTCACCAGGGCCGACTGGGCGAATGTTCTTTTCGTCGACGAGACAAGGATTACATTGCGTTTTGCCGACGGTCGCAAACTTATTTATCGCCGGCGTGGTGAGAGAAACAGCGCCAATTGTGTTCTTGAGGCGGACCAGTTCGGGGGAGGATCCATTATGATATGGGCGGGCATTTCGATGTACACCAAAACACCGATCATGTCCATACAAGGCAACATGAATGCACGACGATATCAGACGGACATCATTCAACCTGTCCTTATACCACACATTGCTGCAAACCGTGGTATGCAACTCGTCCAAGACAACGCTCCGTGCCATGTCGCCAGAGCAACATTGGCAATGTTACAGGCCAATAACATACGAGTCATCCATTTTCCTGCTAAAAGTCCTGACCTAAACCCAGTCGAGCGTGTCTGGGACTTATTAAAACGAAAGGAACGTGCCCATCCTCAGCAGCTGAATCTACGGGAATTGGAGCGTGACGTCAACCGCGTTTGGAGAAATATCCGTCAGCAGTATCTTCACAGATACATTGTATCAATGAGGAGTCGTTGTCGAGTCGTGATTGCTGCCGGTGGAGGGCATACACGTTATTAACATTCAACAGACGTCAAATAACACGATTTTGTGACTTTTGAATTACCGGGTCGCCTTATTCATTCCTGCAGAAGATGTCAACTCTTTATTTGTTTGAAATGAAATTTTGTTTGTTGATGTGTAATGAATTTCGCTTTCTTATGCGATCAATAAATTCACGAAACTGAATTTACTCTGTTTTTTAATTACAATTTATTGAGGTGACCGATTAGGATTTTTGCTGAGTGTATACCATGAATGTGTAATATTATTAATTTTCAATTTTATTTATATTATATGCATTTGTGAAACTAAACACATAAGAAATAGATTATGTTCATTCGGATTTGTCAAAAATAATACGCATAAGTGTGTTAATGTTTCATTTTTATTTAATAAATATTATAGCAACAAATTTATTTGTTATGCCGTTTTAATATGACAATATTAGGAAAATATAACTAATGCTAAACTGATGTATCTACACTGCTAAAACCCACTTACCTTAGATGGATGTTAGAATTTTAAAAATGTGTTATTATGTGATATATAAAAAAACAATTCAATCAAAAAATGAGTGTGAATTGAGAACGTAAAAAAAGAAAAAAAGTTGGATAAACCACAGGTCTGACCAGTTGCACTAACTAATAATTAGGTCTGTGGTTACACCCGAGTTTTGTAATTTTATGTTATATTTCTATAAATGAATACACATTGAGAAGAAAAAAAAAGGTAAAAAATCAAACAACCCCCTCACCCCCACACACACAACATATCGAAATTGTGTGCATGTATAATGTATTTTATATATATTCCCTTTTATTAATGACATCTTTTAAATATGTTTCGAAATAAATACACAAAGAAATCACTCGTAACACTAGTAACCACTCCCCACGCCCCCCCCCCCCCCCTCCCCCACATCCCATGAAACTAATGACCGACAAAAATAATATATTTCAATTTGTAATTATGGTCGAGAGTCGGGAGGGGGTAGTGGGGGTGGGGGCAAGGGGTAGGAGTGCAGTCACAATGATATTATAAGTAATTACATGTCTAAATAGAGACACATACCAGTATTTCGTAAACATGATATATATTCGGTACGCGTCTTATACTTATTAATATTGTCTTTTCAAAATACTTTTAGCGGCGACAATTGTGTCATCCTTTTGGCATTTAATGAAATCCTCCTTTTTCCATCTTGTTATCTCCCTTCTATTATAGTTGGTGAAGAAACCCCAGAGGGAGAGTTATGTACATGTATGCGTAGAGTGAACAAAGAGGGGAAATAATGAAACAGAGGGTGAAACAATTATAAACAGAACAAAAAAATATGAACAAAAACAAATACAGTAATGGAATGGTATAGTAATTCTTCGTCCAATGTTTCCATGTCTTTGTGCGAAAGAATAAATAAATAAATGCAGCCTTTTATATGCAAATTAGATTACGTTCACTGAGAAGAGGCGACTTGCACGGAAATTGTTTTCATGTTGGTAGAATACAAACTTATGAATGAGGGAACTTGTTTAGTAGTAAAGCGTGTGTTTCGAATTGTGATGTTTTGACGGGTGTTAAGGCTTGTGGATCAAATTGTTGTGATTATAACAAGAACCGAGCAATTCGGGAGTTATTCACGTGCTTTATGTAATAGAGGTAGACACTTAATTGTGATCAAGACACTTCGTTATGGATATAACTTGGATTACATGAAGCTAATTTGTGTGAGTACCATTGCTTTCAATTAGTAGTTTCTTGAATGTTAACATGATTTTTTTTTCTTTTCTTTTATTTAAATAATATTAATATAATACTTTATTTTTTTCTATAAAAATTACTAATACTATTTAAGCAATAAAATGATATTCAAATATTAGCACAAATGTACCAGAATGGTCTCCGTAACACAGAACCTGATCGTACGAAAACGATAGGATCTGGTTATCGTGATATTAATAACGGTCAGTCAAACAATTTTAAAAGTGGAAATATGTCCCTTATTTCATATCTTTCCTGCGAAAACAAAAGTAGGTAAGATGTAAAAAGGAGGTATTTACATCTTAAAACTATTTACACATATGAAGTGACAGGTAGTCCAATAATTATATTTAAGTTATTTACACAGGAACATTATTCCAACTAGATTAACGACGCTAATCTGATTACCGGTACAATAAACCCATTCCGCTATATTCATAACAATTGACTGATTGCGGTAACCGCGCACCTGCCAAAACATTGGATTCATAGGGTTACCACCACCAATTACATGTAAACGTCCGAGGTGTATCGAATGTAGTTCCTATAATAAAAAGTAATCCCTCCTTTTTCGATGGAAATGGGCATTATAAGTAGGGGAAAACTGCCCATTTCTATTCGATTTTGTGGTTATATGTATAAGAAGCGTATTAATAGGTTTTACTGGATCACTGATGAACATTTTCGAAATTTCGACTCTATGCTTACACTTTGTGAGCAATGAAAACAGTCGATCAATAAAAACAGCTGTACCCTTGACCTGTTTAGTAAACAAACAAGAACTTTCTTACATGTCTTGTGACCCCACGTTTTCTGGTGATTTTTCAAGTGGAAAAATAGTTTTCTATATGAACATTACACTGCTGCATTATCCATACTTGAGTTGAATTTGCAGCAAATCATTAATATGTGACACTTTAACATTGGTGTCTATGGGGAAAATAATTGGTGCTTTAATAGCTTCATAGAGTTAACCGCGCACCTGTCACAGTTCTAAGCGAATTTAAAGAGCGTCCAGCGATCACGATGAAATTTCTGATCATGTACAGAGACGCTTATCTTTTTCGTTTTAGCCATACGAGATTATGCGAGATTCGATTATGTACCCATTCACTTAGCCTGGTTCCCTGGCCTCCCACTATGCTTCGACAGATTTGTGCAAAGCATTGTGGGAGGCCAGGGAACCAGGCTACCCATATTTCCAGGGGCGTACCTGGAGCATTTTAAAATGTACGCTAGATATGAGAAGCGTAGCTGCGAACCGAGCAGCGACGCTGCGAGTGGGGGTCGGTGTGGGAGGGCGTTTTCCCCCTCCCGTCGGCGGGGGTTTGGAAAATTTTGAAAATTAGGAGGCAAATGATGCGTTCTCAAGCTATATTTCAGCGTTAATATGGCATTTTGAACTTTTATTTTTTCACTTTTGCTGACGAATTGTACGCATTGGCGTACGTGCGTATGCCTGGATACGCGCCTGATTTCACTGGTTTTCCCAAAAATAAAAATAGATTTTATTTATTCTATTTTCATTTGTGGGAAACCAATTGTGGTCTTAAAATACCACATATTCGGCCAGTCACTAATGATATTCGGCCAGTTCCGTCCATTCTCGGTGACGGATACAACACTTTTTGGTTCGTTTGAGACTAAATTATAAAATAGTATGTCCGCTTCTGTAGGTTAGATGACATAATTCGAAGTTAGAATCGGAGAATTTAGGAATAGTGCCTGGTCTCCTGTCGTTATAGCGGGTTGTAAGTTGTTTATGTTGGACAGATCGAGATTTTGGAACATGATAATGGAGGACGACTCCTGTCTTTTCAGAAAGAAAATCTCGGTGGGTTTTGACACATTTAGAAAAACACACAAACAGGTAGGTACTAGTTCTATAATTTGTTCGGGGCGATTGTTTCAGCCAAAGGTTTTTCTAAATAACAAAAGGCAATGATCAAAATATGCAGCTCAATAATATCGTCTTTCTCAACGTCCGTCCGTCAGTCACTTTTTATAGTAGCGTAGGTATACTAGCTTCCTATGATATCAATGGTTCTCTGGTATCACGGTAGTGCACAATCTATAAAAACAGTATGCATCTCTGCTAAAATATGATAATTAGTTTATAGATGTGATGACTTTAGGTACATATAATAAAATAATTTAAAAAGAAAAAGGATATTCCTAATTTTTCATTGCAGAGATGTTGAGATTTTATCTTATTTTCAGTTGGTGATACAATTTGTGTTACTCGGTTTTTATCCTTAGGTTCTATAGTAAAATAAAAATCTTTGACCAAGTAAAACGATGATAATTTTCAAGATATTGATTTTGAAAGATATGTATGTTGACAGGGGCGTACCTGGGCATACGCACTGACGCACATGCATACTAGGCTATTAAAGAAGCAAACAAATAAAAAAGGCTAAAAATGCGAAAAATGCAATAAAAACTGAAGGTATAGGGGGTTAGGCACATTTGTGAATCTAAAACTCGATGGTGCGTATACCTAAATTAGCCCAAGGAACGCCCCTGGTTGAATCAGTTTGCATGAATGTGCATGAAATATGCAGGGTTTTAAAAGAACCACATTGTAGATACCTTAATTTTAACAGTAAACTTGGTTGAACATCAAGTATAAAGACCGAGTTTATCACCTACCAGAATGAATTAGGTAGGTCTTATTTCTGGTCACTGATTGGTCAGTATTATTGATGATGCTCTATCAAAATTATGAATTTATCAAAAATAAAAGGATATTCCAAAATAATGCAAAAGTGTGCACCTTAAAACCCAATTCAATTCAATACTAAAAACAACATCAGTTCTAATTTAGTATGGTTATTTAGGGACTCGAGGCACAACAATAATATATGAAGGCCTACATAAAGAGGCCCTCTACAGGCGGTTAAAACCTATTTTATAATTTATACAATTGTTGTGCCTCGAGTCCCTAAATAACCATAACAAATTAGAACTAGGGCCTCTAATGTTTAAATTGTTACCATGGGTCAAGGGTTTAAGATTCTGTTGTGTTTTTGTTTTTTTAATTTAATAAATATTTAGAAATAGGTAATCTTAAAGAAACGAGGCAAACATTGTAAAGAAAATGCTTGTTGGTATGAACACACAGGTAATTTAATGGTCTTCAAAGAAATGTATGATCCAGTGATGGTGTGATTTTTTTATTCGTCCGTCGTCCGTCTGTCTGTCCGTAAACTTTTTTTGTAGCGACAACTCCTCTGAAACTACTGAATGGATTTTCATGAAACTTTACAGAAATGTTGCCCATGAAGTCTAGTTGATCCTAGCAAAAATTCATGTTGATGTAAAATCCAAGATGGCCGCCAAATCTAAAAATAGGTTTTTAAAAAACAAGTTTGTAGCGACTACTTCTTGAAAACTATAAGTGATATTGATATTGGACTTTTTCTAAAATGATCAGCATGACATGGTGTTGGTCCTTGTCAAAAATCGTTTTGATTCGACGTTAAACATGGCTGCCAGCGGCCATCTTTGTTTACATAGAATTATATAATGAAAACTTGTAGCGACTACTCCTCTGAAACTACTTGACGGATTTTCATGAAACTTCACAGGAATGTTGCTTTTGATGTCTAATTGATCCTAGCAAAATTTTAGGTCGGCCGGAAATTCAAGATGGCCGCCACGACTAAAAATAAACTTTCAAAATACAAGTTTGTAGCGACTTCTTCTTGAAAACTATAAGTGATATTGATATGGGACTTTTTCTAAAATGATCAGCATGACATGATGTTGGTCCTTGTCAAAAAACGTTTTGATTCGACTTTAAACATGGCTGCCAGCGGCCATCTTTGTTTACATAGAATTATATAATGAAAACTTGGAACGACTACTCCTCTGAAACTACTTGACGGATTTTCATGAAACTTCAGAGGAATGTTGCTCTTGATGTCTAATTGATCCTAGAAAAATTTCAGATCTGCAAGAAATTCAAGATGGCCGTCACAGCTAAAAATTGGTTTTTAAAAAACAAGTTTGTAGCGACTACTTCTTGAAAACTATAAGTGATATTGATATGGGACTTTTTCTAAAATGATCAGCATGACATGATGTTGATCCTTGTGGAAAATTATTTTGATTCGACGTTAAACATGGCTGCCAGAGGCCATCTTTGGTTACATAGAGTTATATAGTAAAAACTTGTAGAGACTACTCCTCTGAAGCTACTTGACGGATGTTCATGAAACTTCACAGGAATGTTGCTCTTGATGTTTAGTTGATCCTAGAAAAATTTCAGGTCGGCCGGAAATTCAAGATGGCCGCCACAGCTAAAAATAGATTTAAAATAAATAAGTTTGTAGCGACTACTTCTTGAAAACTATAGGAGATATTGATATGGGACGTTTTTCTAAAATGATCAGTATGACATGATGTTGGTCCCTGTCGAAAATCATTTTGATTTGACGTTAAACATGGCTACCAGCTGCCATCTTTGTTTACAAAGAGATATAATGAAAACTTGTAGCGACTACTCCTCTGAAACTACTTGACGGATTTTCATGAAACTTCACAGGAATGTTGCTCTAAATGTCTAATTGATCCTAGCAAAATTTCAGGTCGGCCGAAATTCAAGATGGCCGCCACGGTTAAAAATAGATTTTCAAAAAAACAAGTCTGTGTAGCGACTACTTCCTGAAATCAAAATCAATCAGTAGAGCTTCAAGGTCATTGATCTCTTGTTTGGTTTTAGTTTATTTCGAATGTGTTCTTGTGTGCACAACTGCAATTGAAATGACTAATTAACAGTAATTAGTATCAGGTGGACATGCGCATATTATCCGAAATTTCCTGTCTGATGATTTGTCGAGTTTTCGACTGGGCTTTTTTTTTTTATATATTGTATATAGTGAATGCATTCTAGTTCCTATCTGATTGTAATGAAACTTGTGTCAGCATGGGTATACGGCTCTGACATGAGGTGGACATGTGCATATTATTAGGGCTTTCCTGTCTGATAATATTTCATTATTTATTCTTGTGTGGGCAACTCCTACAGTTTCTATCTGATTATTTTTAAGAGAGTTACGCACCTTTTTCATCATAGTTTATTTCTTCTATACATCCATCTGTCCAACAACTCTTGTTTGCTCAACTACTTTATAGAGTTTCTGTTTGATTGATATCACAGGCAGACGGCGCGTACCCTACCCCGCCCACACCCTACCCCACTCTACTACCCCCCCCCCCCCCTGCTCTACTACCCCCCTTCCCATCTGTTTTTCTACAACCCCCCATACAAAAGTTTTCAATGACATACTGTAAACTGTTCTACTTGGTTTTCCATGCAAAAAAAAATTAAAAAAATACATACTCTTTATACCATATAAAGGTGTCTGACTCTTTAATAAAAACAACTATAGACCTCGCTTAAAGCCTTGCTGTGCTTGTATTTTTGGTCATAGCATCATCATTTCGATTCGAATCAATCAGGTACATATTATAACAAATGGTCACAACACTGATTTTTTCAATGTGTCCTTTATATCGCATCAGCGAAACGTTAAAGACGTTTGAAAGCAGGTCGACTACGATGTGACCTAAGAAATGCATTTTCTATGCACATGGTACGGTATTGGGAAATATCTATCTGCGACGACTCTCGCATAAAAATGCAACGTGATCGTTGAAAGAAAACCGTTTAACAACACTCACCGGTACGAAAAACATCCAGGAGTAATCACAGACGCTGCAATCGAGTTCTTTCACAAACGGTTATTTGTTTATCGTTACGATTCGCCATGTTGAAAATAAGTCACCCGGATTGGTCCAGTCGCTTTTCCGGTCGCCTTGTACCCAGCTTCATATCGCAAGTATAAAGGTAACAAGGAAACCAGTAATTTAATTCAACATGGCAAATCGTAACGGTAAACAAATGACCGTTTCTGAAAGAACTCGATTGCAGCATCTGTGATTACTCCTGGAAGTTCTTTGTACCGGTGAGTGTTGTTAAACGGTTTTCTTTCAACGATCACGTTGCATTTGTATGCGGGATTCGTCGAAGAAACATATTTCCCTACCGTACATGATGATGTACATAGAAAATGCATTGGTTAGGTCATATCGTAGTCGACCTGCTTTCAAACGACTTTGCGTTTCGCTGATGCGATATAAAGGACACATTGAAGAAATCAGTGTTGTGACTATTTGTTATAATATGTACCTGATTGATTCGAATCGAAATGACGATGCTATGACCAAAAATACAAGCACAGCAAGGCTTTAAGCGAGGTCTATAGTTGTTTTTATTAAAGAGTCAGACACCTTTATATGGTATAAAGAGTATGTATTTTTTTATTTTTTTTTGCATGGAAAACCAAGTAGAACAGTTTACAGTATGTCATTGAAAACTTTTGTATGGGGGGTTGTAGAAAAACAGATGGGAAGGGGGGTAGAAGAGCAGGGGGTGGGGGGGGGGGGGTAGTACTATGTGGGGTAGGGTGTGGGCAGGGTAGGGTACGCGCCGTCTGCCTGTGATATGAAATGGACATGCACATATTTATTATCGTACGTTTTCACTTGTGTATCCTTACCCTTAAATAGGTAGTGAGGGTATTTAGTCGTCCAGAAATGGTGACAGCTCTAGTTTATTTACCTGTGACAGTTTACATCTAAATATTTTACTACAATTTTTGAACTCTGAAAATACTGATGGTAGATCATCTAATGGTAGAGCATCTACTGTCTTTGTGGGAGGTCATGAGTTCAATCCATGGCCGGGTCATATCATGGACTTATAACAATGGTACTAAGGAGCTCCCTTGATAGACACTTAGTATTTAAATGGCAGTGCTAGGACTGGTTGGCAGTATAATGTGACTGGGTGGGGTATCATGTCATGTGTCTACGGCGTGGTATTCCAGTGTGACAGAACTATGAAGTTGCACGTAGAGCTCACAGCTACAAGTAGACACCGTCGCGATATGATAGGAAGATTGTAAAAAGCGACATTAAATCTCATACATACATACATTTATTGCATAAGCATTTACTAGCTCCGATTATTTTCAATGTAACAGGAAATGTCAATATTCGCTCATATTCATATTGGGTGAGTAATGTATACTCGAAGTATGTCAAAGAAATTATGTCAATGAGGTAAACAATGTCAACATTCCCACGATGTAACGACAATATGTTTGTTTAAAATAAATGCTTTTGGTGAAAATTAAATGTTACAACCTATTTTATTGTTTTAATTTAAAAATGCGTATGCGATAAAAAGGTTATTAGATTTATATTGGAATATATGTACTCGTTCTTTCGCGTATAAATATTGCGATCCTAAAGTCACTCAATATTAATATGTGAAAGAACTTGTGCATGTATCCCAATACAAATCTAATTCGCCTCTGAAAATACTTGTGGTTTATCTTTCATGTATATGATCTCTAATCAAGTGTATACATCTACCTTTCCTATCGTATGTACAGTCGCACAATATATGTAGTGATAAGGTTATCTACAAATTGTTATCTCCACATCCAATGATAAGATTGTTTTAGTTTTGATCATAGTCTACATTCTTTTGGTTTTACTGACAATATATTCAGTAACAAAGTATAAACATTTTGTTTGATATCATTTTAAAAAAACAATATATTTATTTTCAACCCAGTTTTGTTAAATTTTGCATTAAATCATCCAATGTCCCCAGGCGTTAATTAGTTAATTGAAACAACTAATTCGAAACTAAACCTCCGGTAAATAGTTATGCTACTATATATGACGGGAGGGGGCATATAGTGTTGCCCCTGTCTGTCCATACATCGCACTTTGTACGTATGGCACATTTTTTTGTCCGAAGTACTCATCCAGGAACTTTTAAATAGATTTTGGCGATACTTGCTAGGAATTCTTAGTATGATTTCTAGTTGCGCATACATACTGTTCTGGTCCATTGACTTTCAGCAGAGTTCTGACATGTTAATGATTTTATATTTCCGCTTACAGCAGTGGCATTCATGTCCTAAGACACATTTCTACTTGTCGAGTTATTTTACGGGTCTCGACTTACCGGTCGCAATGTCATCCGGGTATCAGTGAGTCATTTTCACCAAACTTCACCAAAATGTTCCTTATATCCTACTTTCGATGAAATATAGGTCACGTCCTTTCTCCACTACAACATGCGTATCTTGCTTCTTTCTCGCACTTCATCAGAATGCTACTTATATGCATCTAACATCGTGTGCAAAATCTTGGGTCTCTGTAACCTACTTTCGACGAAATATAGGTCACGTCCAGTCTCCGCTACGACATGCATCCCCTACTGTTAATGACATTAATTTAATATCTCTTTGGATTGTGTTGGTCAAATCAAAAATCTGGACCTTTATAATAGAGCTCCACATGTAGACTGTGGCCTTCTAGTTTTAGTCATTTTTGATATGCAGCAGCACAAATCCTGCACTGTAAATAAACCATTAATTTGTCTCTGGGCATAAGCCCGTTTTATGCAAATGAGCTGTGTTCATGGGACACAGTATCATAGTACATTAGTTCACACATGAGGTATTAATATATTGGAACTTTAATTTACACTTTTTCACTTTTTTTGCTTTCCCAATTTCAGAAATTGTGTCCCGGTTTTAGTATCAGATAAAAATATAAATTATGTTGGTAAAATACGAAATTGCAGGTTTGAAAGTTCTTTTTAGATCCACTTGGTGCCATGTTTGTAGTTCCCATGGTTCCCACTCGTAGAGAGAGTGTCACTCGCAGATCTCGTGATCAAATCTATTTTGTTACGAAAATTTCTTAGCTATGCGCTTGGTTTTGTGTTCAAACATTACATGTAAAAAATTCATACGCTTAGGTAACTTAGATGATCAGTGAAGTTGACACAAAATTTCCCCTTTTAAAGAAATTTCAAGTTTGTCCTTCTTTATGGGGGATTCAAAGCGTGACATTTTGATTTGTTTTTTGTAGGTTTCCAAGTAATTTCCTAGATGCATGTCCCCAAATACCACTAGCATGTTCAGGCCACTTTGTAGCCGTCAATTAGACATATGTCCCTCTTTTGAAGCCTGAAAGATTTGCCAGTGTTCCAGATAAGCTTTCAGCACAATGCATGTTGTACGCATGAAAAAAATTACATAACATATTTACATTTACAAATGCGTTCTCTTTGATTTTGACAGTGGGGAGTGGGTGTGCTCGATTTTTGTCTCGTCTTTTCAAAGAAAAAAAGGGACATAGGTGTTGCTTTTCCGGCAGCAGCAAAGGTGTCCACATTCAACTTTTGCATTTAGGTCATTTTCTCACAAACTGTATGCACTAGACCTTTCAAACTTTGCTTTATATAGTTGTATCTTGGGTGTGGAAGTGACCTTGACTCTCCATTAGCAAAGGCAAGATAGCTTCATAATTTTTACCTTCAACTTTTGCGTTTAGGTCAATTTCTCACAAACTGTATGCACTATACCTTTCAAACTTTGCTTATAGTTGTATCTTGGGTGGTACATTGCAATGTGACAAAGCAAATGTGGAAGTGACCGTGACCCTGCAAGCAAAGGGCAGATAACTTAATAGTTTTTACCTTCAACTTTTGCATTTAGGTCACTTTTTCACAAATTGTATGCGCTAGACCTTTCAAACTTTGCTTATAGTTGTATCTTGGGTGATACATTGCATTGTGGAAGTGATCTTGACCCTCCAAGCAAAGGGCAAAGAACTTAATAATTTTTACCTTCAGCTTTTGCATTTAGGTCAATTTCTCACAAACTGTTTGCACTAGACCTTTCAAACTTTGCTTATAGTCGTATCTTGGGTGGTACATTACAACGTGACAAAGCAAATGTGGAAGTGACCGTGACCCTCCAAACAAAGGGCAGATAACCTTATAATTTTTACCTTTAACTTTTGTATTTAGGTCACTTTTTCACAAACTGTATGCACTAGACCTTTCAAACTTTGCTTATACAGTCCAATCTCTGTAACTCAAACTCGCTTACTTCGAATTTCCGCTTAAGTCGAATGTTTGTCACGGTCCCAATTTTATTCCTTCTGTTTTTAGATCACCTGAGCCGAAGGCTCAAGGTGATCTATTGGGATCACTCTGCGTCCGTCGTCCGTCGTCGTTGTTAACTTTTCTTCAAACGACTTCTCAGAAACCGCTTGGCTAATTTTGACTAAACTTCACATGGATGATCCTTAGATGAATGCTTTTTAGATTTGTTAAAATTAGGTCAGCGCGACATCCAGGATGGCCCCCATTACCATATATGGTCGAAACCTTAAAAAATCTTCTTCTCCAGAACCGCAGGACAGATTTCAACAGTTTTTCTTTTAAAATGATTGCCAACGCCTAGACTATCAAGTTTGTTCAAATGAAGTTCCCGGGGTCAAAAATGGCCGTGCCCCGGGGATCCAAAGTTTGTATATTGAGATTTTGCATGTTTTTCATATACCTAGACATATAGGAAAAAACTTTAAAAAATCTTCTTCTCTGAAAACACAAGGCACAGAGCTCTCATGTATTACATGTAGCATCAGCTTATGGTCCTCTACTAAGTTTGTTCAAATAGTGACTCTGGGGTCAAATTTGTCCCCGCCCCGAGGGGTCACAGTTTTACATAGACTTATATAGGGGGGGAAAAAAAATCATCTCAGAAACTACAAAAGCCAAAGGTTTGATATTTTGCATTTACCGGTACTATAAGCATATGGTCCTTTACCAAGTTTGTTCAAATGGTGACTCAAGGGTCACATTTGGCCCCACCCCGGGGTCACAGTTTTACATAGTATTGTATAGGGAAAAACTGAAAAAAAATCTTCTTCTCTGAAACTGCAAGAGCCAGAGGTTTAATATTTTGCATTTACTATAAGATTATAGTCCTTTACCAGGTTTGTTCAAATGGTGACCCTGGGATCACATTTGGCCCCTCCCCGTTGGTCACAGTTTTACATCATAGGCTTGTATAGTGAAAAATTAAAAAAAATCTTCTTCTCTGAAACTACATGAGCCAGAGGTTTAATATTTTGCATTTACTATAAGATTATGGTCCTTTACCAAGTTTGTTCTAATGATGACCATGGGGTTACATTTGGCCCCGCCCCAGGGGTCTCATGTTTTACATAGACTTGTATAGGGAAAAACTTAAAAAATCTTCTCCGAAACTGCTTGAGCCAGATGTTCAATATTTTGCATTTGCTATAAGCTTATAGTCCTCTACCAAGTTTGTTCAAATGGTGATGCTAGGGTTACATTTGACCCCACCCCATGGGTCACATGTTTTACATAGACTTGTATAGGGAAAAACTTAAACAATCTTCTTCTCTGAAACTGCTTGAGCCAGATGTTCAATATTTTGCATTTTCTACAAGCTTATGATCCTTTACCAAGTTTGTTCAAATGTATTATGCAAAGTGTAACACACTATTGATTTGTCAAATAATGCATAATATGTCATCAAACCCTGTTTTGGCGCCATTTACAAACATTTCATATAGGAGCATCCTGTTAACCGCACCAGCAAATCTGCGATATTACTCGATCAATTGGTCATACTTCTTGAAATTTGTGTCCATTTGAACAATTAAGTTACGTAGTTGATGATTAAAATAGAATGTATATTCGTTTATTGTTGGGTTATTTTTTTTGACAAAATGAAAGTGTCCGACTGTAACATACTCCTGGTAAAATAGAGGCTGGTACAGTCGGATGGGTCAGGGCGTGTTTTTCTATGTTTGTATATATGTACTTAAATAGTAGTTGTGTACGGCTTCATACCGTCTTTTACCTTGTATAGTGATTTTAAAACCCTTTTAAGGTTTTCGAACTTTCGCAGATGTCCGAGTGTACCATCATGGGTGTCCGAATGCAGTGATCGAAATAAGGATCTCAGAAAATCTGGATCTGTTTACGCCCTTTTTGGTATTGTTTCTTTTGTTGGGTTAAATTGAATTTAATTGTATACATGTTATCGCGATTCTGATTGGTTGTTAAATTTATCTCATCCAATTGTATGGCGCTATACAGTTTTGCACAGGCTCTCTTATCGAAATGGCAAAAAAGAAAAAAACTGATTTGGAAAAAGAAAAGGAGCGCATCCGATATGAGAAGGAAGATAGGGACAGGGTCTTTCTTCCGAAATGGTCAAACAAGTTTGTTTGGCTACGACATGATTCTTCAAAGGGCATGACATGTGCTGTGTGTTCGGCTTATGCTAGCGATGACAATACATTCTGCGCATGCCCTGTTTATATCTGTCACAATAGTAAATAGGTCATAAATATAGACCCTAATTTACTATTAAATAAGTGCCATTTTATTTTTAAGCAATCGAAAGTAAGGATTAAACATCATTTTTGTAATGTCGCCCAAGAATATTATTGTCAATTCACTTAAGAAGCCAAATATCAGTCTCCAATTTGGTTGATCTCTAAGAATTTATCAGGTGCGTGCCACTATTTTTTAATTCACTGTACCATGGTGGTCCACTTGCAAATTTTATTTTAGACCAATCAGAAGACAGATTTCCATGGTATGGGCATGAGTGTCAAGGTTAAATGTGATGTAATATGAATATGTAATTAGATGTGTGATTTGAGGTATCCAATGGGGTAACTCTTTTAAAAAATAGCAATCTTCAACATCATTAAAAACAATGATGTAAAAGTGGATGAAGGTTCATTCATGAAGGCCTTCTTTTATGTTATGAAATCATTTTCCAAGTCCTAGAGTGGATCGCTTTCGCCAATGAATTTTTAGATGTGTGCACAGTGAACGTACCAGAATTAAGGGAGTAACTCAATAAACATGTGTTGAACTGTTCACATAAATATGATAGATCAGTTTCATCATAAAACTTCTTAGAGGGTAATGAGTTGTGTTTAAGAAATGTTCAAAATGGTTGTTTTAATGAATCTTCTTTTTTTTTTGAGTAAATGGAATATTCTATGAAAATTATATATATGTCAAACTGCCTATAAAATGTTTATATTGGTTGGGGTAACTTGAAGACTGTACCGACAAGAGTCTGACTGTACCAGATCGAGATGTGATAACAGAAGCATACAAATGGTTTAAGAAGTGTTAAATGGAATGATTAATTCTGTTTTCATTTAAAAACTATGAAAATTATATATATGTCAATCTCCCTTTAAAATGTTCAAATTGGTTGGGGCAACTTGAAGTCTGTGAGGTCAAGTTGTTGTTTGAGTTGAACTTGCCCTGTGGGCAAGCTCTGTCAAAAAGATAAGTCGAACACTGCGAATGTACCGACAAGAGTCCGACTGTACCAGATCGAGATGTGATGACAGAAGCATACAAATGGTTTAAGAAGTGTTAAATGGAATGATTAATTCTGTTTTCATTTAAAAACTATCCGCATATGACCCTTCATTACACAATTATTTCATAAAAGCTTCCGACGCACAGGTATGTCTCAAAACAAGTACCTGAATTCATAATTTTGCATTGCAGAGATGTTGAGATTTTATTTTATTTTCAGTAGGTGATAAAATTTGTGTTACTCGGTTTTTATCCTTAGGTTCTATAGTAAAATAAAAATCTTTGGCAGAGTAAAAATACCATAATTTTCAAAATTTTGATTTTATAAGATACATATATTTAATCAGTTTGCATAAATGTGCATAAAATAGGCAGGGTTTTAAAAGAGTCGCTCTGTAGATACCTTAATTTTAACAGTAAACTTGGTTGAACATCAAGGATAAAGACCGAGTTTATCACCTACCAGAATGTATTGGTTATGTCTTATTTCTGGTCATTGATTGGTCAGTTTTTTTGATGATGCTGTATCAAAATTATGAATACGAAGGTGTCCGAACGTACTGGGTAAAGTTGACTCTAACTGGTTTGAATTATACATTTACAGCATAGTGTGGAATATTTCAAAATGTGTGATTGGTCTATGCAAGGCAACTCTATGGGAGCAAACAAATTATGGTGGGGGATATCCGGCATTGTAATTTGTCATTGTGAACTTGCATTATGACAAATTGCAATATGCCCTGTTCCATTTCTAAATTCTAGATTTGTCACTGTTGCATTTTTGCATTGTTACATTTGACATTCAATTGTCCTCGGTTTCATTATTCCACTTGTAACGTTTTAAATTTTTGCATTTTATAAATAATAATTTCTTCTTCACAAATAATGATTTTATAATTTCTTATCAGACTAGAAATACACAATTTAATGCTTTCCTACTGTTCGGACTGTTAAGGAACAACAACTCTGCATGGAGAATTACTACCGACACAAAAATAGCGTCTCCCTTACGAAAGGTTGTGGGTAAAAGCCGGTACGTACATTCCCAAATATAATGGAGATAGCAGGTGCTTAAGTACAGAGAATACCAAAAGTAGTAATGAATAGTTTAGCTTAGTGTAACGTGACTAATAGAGCTATATAGGATGTAAAATAGAATAAAATGGACGGACTATGACAACTGAAATAATATTATTGACATTTTGTTGAAATTATGATATATATAGATATATAGTTTTATATATTACTTGAAAATGAAAGTTACATATTTTATCTTAATCATATATCTATAAATCATTGAGCTGTGATAATTATTGTTCTCAGACCGCTCGAGAGGTTACTAACTTTAGGCAGATCTAATAATAATAATTGTTATAAGGTCTGTGCTATAGGCTAACAAATAAATAATTGTATGGGATGATAAAGAGATGTTCGTGGTGCATTATAAGTTAATCTCTTCTACTCCCAAATTTATGAACGGCCTTTGATAGTTCCCATGAAGTAATGTGATAAAAGATTTCAGTTAAATATAATGGTAATCTAATTAATTACTCTCCAAATGTGCATGTAATGCATGTAATTATTATTACAAAATCAATATTTGATAGACAAGATGTCCATAGATTAACAACTGTTTGCCAAGGATAATCTTTATTATTGGTATAAATATTGCTGATTTGTCATGTATGTCTGATGTGTTAAGATAAGTGAATGTTACTTGAAATATGCCGTAGTGTTTTTCACAACTCGATTTCATGTATGCATATGCATACTAATTGTTCTAATATGTGATATAAATAAATTCATGAATATCTTGTGTCGTTATATATTTTACATCCTACTTAAACCGGTAATCTCTATTAGATTTGTTACTAAACTATTCATTACTACGTTCGGTACCTAGCTGCTAATTCTGTTTTCGGAATGTACGGTACGGTATGTAGTCTCTGTCACCTGGCTTGGGCCTAAATTAAAATATTGTTTGTTTGCAGTTTGCGACCGACCCACGGCAAATCCGCCGACCCAAACAATTTTTTTTAATATTTTTTTTTTTTTTTTTTTTAATTTTTTTTAACTTTTTTTTTGTTTCTTTTTTCTTGCATGTTCTGTTAATATTTAACTAAACCCTTTTTAAAAAAACAACTCTATGGATAATACTAGTGAAGCACACGATATTTGCATCCCGTCGATGGGCATGCGTTAATAATAAAAATGTTTTAAAAAAAATATATATATCCCTACCTACCGACCCACCCCTAAAAGCCATGGGTCGGAAACTGCAAACAAACAATTTTTTAATGGTGGCCTTGCTTCTGATTTCTTCACTACGCCTATGCTATGCAGATTCTCACGTTGGGACGAGTTTGGCGAGACTTTGAGAGATTCTATGAGACTTTTAAAAAAGCTATATTTATTTTATTTCGATGTTAATTTCTTAATTTTAACTTTTGAGAAGCAGCAAGTGATGTCAAATCTGGTGCATTAACAATTGCCGTTTTGCGTTTATTAACAACATGACGTCATGCAAACATCAACTTTATGAGCATGAAAATATACGCGAATAAAATCGATATCGTTATTGGGCGCTTTAATTGGTCTAATCTGCCCAGACCGATATCTGCAAGTACGACATATATGCATGATACGGTGTTGATACGCCGAGACTATACAGTACGGTACGGCTTTACCCTCTACCCTTACGAAACCTTACCGGTGAGTGGGCTATTTTCACCTCTTATGGCGTTGCGAAAATCAGTAACAAAAGTGTTCGTAACAGTTACTGCCTAGAAAACAAAGACCCAAATAGTTCACGGTAAGTATTTTGCTGTTCGCCTTTTTTAAATATCTTTGAAAAGGCTGTCTCGGAAAATTGAATTTAAGCGCCAAAAGAAATTTTATCGGGGGGAGGAATGTCCTTGACCTTTTTATTTTTAAGTCCAGCCCCCGTTAGGCGAGACATGTGAATCCACGGATTTCTTGTATTTATATTATGCATTTGTGAAACTAAACGCATTAGAAATAGATTCTGTTCAGTTGGATTTGTAAGAAAACAACAAAGGAAAAAAACCCAAAAAAAACGACAACGCGTCTTTCTGTTAAATGTTTTATTTAACAAATATCAGAGTAACAAGTTGATTTGTTATGCTTTTTTTATCATCGGTACACAGACGTAGATTGATTATCGATAGTACACATGTCAAAGTTTATGACAGATACAGACTGTTAGTATATACATTTATATCAGTGACTTTAGATATTAAATACACAACTAGTTAAAAACAATGATTGAATATGTAAACAACAACTAGCGCGGACAGGCATTAATTCAAGGCTTTATCAATCAATGTATTTGACTGAAATCAGTATTGTTTTTAAAGAAACTGTTCTTTTCATTTTCACTTTGAACTTATACATGTACCATATTGTCTGCGAATTAAAAACTGCATACGCAACTTTTAAGTGTACCTTTTACAATAATATCGTTTTTAGATTATTGTCATCCTACTAGTAGCAGAGAATTGATTTTGAAACATATTTTCAGAAACGTACATAATGAACTCTTTATTAAATTATCATTTTCTTTGATTTATTTTTTGTTTAAAGACATGCAACCTTAATTAAGATCTGTTGTCAGTAAGTAAGCACACTGTTTGTAATTAAAGATAAGACCGGCTGTATAGGTCACTTGTCGGCTATTATTGATCCCTTTTGCGTAGATAAGCCGTAAATACCTATGGCACTAACAAATCAATATTTTTTACTGTTATAATTCCCCTGCGAAAATCCAGTGGGAAATCCAAAGAATTCCATAGTATTTTATGCATTTCTTAGGATTTTTTTCTTTTAAATTCCATGGAATTCCAAGGATTAAAAGCTTGGAAAAGCTTGGAAAAGCTTGGTGGTATTGGCCCAGAAATACCATGGAATTCCATGGAATTTCACTGCCAGACCTTTATAAAACATTAAATGGAACTGTCACAAAAATTCCATTGTATTCCATTGAATTCAATGGGGAGACATTATAATAAATTGACCCAAAAATTCCATTGTATTCAATGAAATTCCATTGATAGACAGTATATAAATATAAATGAAATCAAGCCAAAAAATCAATAGTATTCCATGGAATTCCAAGGGTATGCATATATGACTAAAATCAATGAAATTTCATGGAAATCCTTGCTAAGAAATGTCTGGAGAAGTATATGTGTTTTCCCCAAGAAATCATAGTTCCAACAAAATGACCCTAAACAGTTACAAATTCTTAAGCCCCCTATAAATATTTCTGATTTTTTTTTCTCACTTTCTAGTCAAAAAAATAAATAAAAAATACAGTACATAAATTACACACATTCTCTGTTGGGGAAAACCCCCAACTTATTTAATACTAAAACCAAATGCCACACTAATTGTGTCGCAGCATGCGAAAACCAACAGCATGGTAATGAAAATCCCTATCTCAGGAACTGTAAGAGAGCGAAAAAAGCTTAGAATGTCCTCTTTCGGGTCAAACAATTTTAAAACATAGTCCATGGCCTCTGACCATGGTAGTTCATGGTCTCTGACCATGTTCAACCATGGTCTCTGGTAGACCATGGTCAGAGACCATGGACTACCATGGTCAAACACCATAACATATCAAAGACATAATGCATCATTTAAACATCATGGACTTCATTAATAAATATTAAATTCATAAATTAAATTAAGCAAAATCAATTAGATAACTGACTCAAATAAAACAGCTCACATTAAATACACTGTTGGCATTTTATGTTATGCAGTTAGGTTCAACATTTTCTAATATGAGCTTAGTGTCAAATTAGCATTATTTCATTTCTACATGTAGAAAATTGAAACTTATCTTACCTCACTTGTCAATTATTCCATGTTATGTTAGGTTTCACTTGTAACTATAACCTTCTGATTCAGTGTTTGACAACATATTCCAGATATATACATTAAATCCACATACATTTTGTGGGGAAACACAGAATTAATTAAGTTAAATTGACACTATTTAAGCCTTTTTTCATGCAAATCTTTTTTTCCCACACAAAATTTCAAACTGAGCAAAATCTTCTCCCAAAATGCACTGCAATCCATTTCCTTAAATAACCAGATGTAAAATCAGTTATCTTATAACACCCATCTAGCAGTATTTACTTGCTTCTTGCAGCCCTAATAAACTTTCCAATCTGCCAGTGCTTGACCTAAGGTCAATTATGTCACTCTTTGACTTGGATGTGAATATATCACTTGTTCCACAAGTCTTTGATTTCAACAGAAACATCTGCACCATTCCTTAATCTTATTTATTCAATAGTTTTACAAAGAAAAGCTTGGAAAACGATGGACTTTTCTTAAAGTTCTATCTTGACACAATAAATGTAAATTCCAAGCTTTTCCATGGTTTTTCCACACATTAAGATTCACAAGTCCAAACTTTTCTCAGCAGAGGTATTTTAAACAATCAATTCCATTCAATTCCAAGCTTTTTCCAAGCAGGAAAACCTTGGATTTCGATGGAATAAAAATCCTTGAAATGTCATGGAATTCCTAGGAATAATGGATCCAAGCTTTTTCTTACTTTTTCCTGTGAACAAAATGTTGCAGATCTATGAAATTCCATGGAAATTCCATGGAATTCTAAGGATTGCAAAAAAGCTTGGATTTATTTCTGCAGGGGATAGCACGCTGCACATCCCCATCTATCCACAGTCCCTGATAAAAATCAAGGATGTTTGTGTGTAACAAAGAAGGTTGCTAATAGATACCACTATGGTATGAGTTATGCCCAGAAAGTTAAGAATGATGGTTGGAGGCAATATAAATATAAAATTTCAAGCTTACAAATAAGATCACATTAATATTTTGTTTTTGTTTGCAAGCTTGCTGCACACTTAAAATTAAGCTTGCAGTTTTGGTTCTGTTTTTTTTAAATGAGAACTATTCATGAACATAGGTTCTAGAAATTTTGTCTCATTTAACGTTCAAGAACCATGCTTGAACTGTTCGAGAACAGATGAAGCACAGTTCAAGAACAGTTCTTGAACAATTCTTCCAGAACAGTTCAAAAACAGTTCCTGCACAGTTCCAGAAGGTTTCACAGGGGTAAAGTTAAAATAAATATAAACAAGAAATATCACTGTAAGTGACAAATGCCCCCGAAGTCCTTTGACCTCTAAGTATGACCTTGACCTTGGAGCCATGGATCTGGATTTTGTGCACTACACGTCGTTTGGTTGTGGTGAGCACTTGTGCCAAGTTATTTGAAAATCCGTCCAGGCATGCAAAAGTTATTGACTGGACACGATTTTACCTTTTACCTCTAAGTGTGACCTTGACCTTGGGGCCATAGACCTGGATTTTGTGTGGACACATCGTCTTGTTGTGGTGAGCACTTGTGCCAAGTTATTTGAAAATCCGTCCATGACAGGAGCGTACCTGGAGCATTTTAAAATGTACGCCAGATATGAGAAGCGTAGCTGCGAACCGAGCAGCGACGCTGCGAGGCGACGCTGCGAGTGGGGGGTAGGTGTGGGAGGGGGTTTGAAAATTAGGAGGCAAATGATGCGTTCTCAAGCTATATTTCACTTTTAATTTTAGCTCTACTGATCAGAGATCAGCAGAGCTTATGCTGTGGTGCGGCGTCCGTCGTTCGTCCGTCTGTCCGTACACTTTTATTTGTAGCAACTACTCCTCTGAAACTACTTGATGGATATTCATGAAACTTTACAGAAATGTTGCCCATGAAGTCTAGTTGATCCTAGCAAAAATTCATGTTGATGTGAAATCCAAGATGGCCACCAAAGCTAAAAATAGATTTTTAAAATACAAGTTTGTAGCGACTACTTCTTGAAAACTATAAGTGATATTGATATGGGACATTTTCTTAAATGATCAGCATGACATGATGTTAATCCTTGTCAAAAATTGTTTTGATTCGACGTTAAACATGGCTGCCAGTGGCCATCTTTGTTTACATAGAGTTATATAGTAAAAACTTGTAGCGACTACTCCTCTGAAACTACTTGACGGATTTTCATGAAACTTTACAGGAATGTTGCTCTTGATGTCTAATAGATCCTAGCAAAATTTCAGGTCGGCCAGAAATTCAAGATGGCCGCCACAGCTTAAAATAGATTTTTAAAAAATAAGTTTGTAGCGACTACTTCTTGAAATCTATAAGTGATATTGATATGGGACTTTTTCTAAAATGATCAGCATGATATGATGTTGATCCTAGTCAAACATTATTTTGATTCGATGTTAAACATGGCTGCCAGTGGCCATCTTTGTTTACATAGAGTTATATAGTAAACACTTGTAGCGACTACTTCTCTGGACCTACTTGACGGATGTTCATGAAACTTCACAGGAATGTTGCTCTTGATGTCTAGTTGATCCTAGAAAAATTTCAGGCTGGCCGGAAATTCAAGATGGCCGCCACAGCTAAAAATAGATTTAAAATAAATAATTTGTAACGACTACTTCTTGAAAACTGTAAGTGATATTGATATGGGACGTTTTCTAAAATGATCAGCATGACATGATGTTAATCCTTGTCAAAAATTGTTTTGATTCGACGTTAAACATGGCTGCCAGTGGCCATCTTTGTTTACATAGAGTTATATAGTAAAAACTTGTAGCGACTACTCCTCTGAAACTACTTGGCGGATTTTCATGAAACTTTACAGGAATGTTGCTCTTGATGTCTAATAGATCCTAGCAAAATTTCAGGTCGGCCAGAAATTCAAGATGGCCACCACAGCTAAAAATAGATTTTTAAAAAATAAGTTTGTAGCGACTACTTCTTGAAAACTATAAGTGATATTGATATGGGACTTTTTCTAAAATGATCAGCATGACATGGTGTTGATCCTAGTCAAACATTATTTTGATTCGATGTTAAACATGGCTGCCAGTGGCCATCTTTGTTTACATAGAGTTATATAGTAAACACTTGTAGCGACTACTTCTCTGAAACTACTTGACGGATGTTCATGAAACTTCACAGGAATGTTGCTCTTGATGTCTAGTTGATCCTAGAAAAATTTCAGGCTGGCCGGAAATTCAAGATGGCCACCACAGCTAAAAATAGATTTAAAATAAATAAATTTGTAACGACTACTTCTTGAAAACTGTAAGTGATATTGATATGGGACGTTTTCTAAAATGATCAGCATGACATGATGTTGATTCTTGTCGAAATTTATTTCAATGCGACTTTAAACATGGCCGCTAGCGGACATCTTTGTTTACATAGATTTATATAGTAAAAACTTGTAGCGACTACTCCTCTGAAACTACTCGACGATTTTTTATGAAACTTCACAGGAATGTTGCTCTTGATGTCTAATTGATCTCAGATTTTTTTTAGGTCGGCCGGAAAATGGCAGCCATGGCTATAAATAGATTTTCAAGATACAAGTTTGTAGCGACTACTTCTTGAAAACTATAAGCGATATTGATATGGGACTTTTTCTAAAATGATCAGCATGACATGATGTTGATCCTTGTCAAAAATCGTTTTAATTCGATGTTAAACATGGCTGTCAGCGGCCATCTTTGTTTACATAGAGTTATATAATGAAAACTTGTAGCGACTACTTCTCTGAAACTACTAGACGGATTTTCATGAAACTTCACAGGAATGTTGCTCTTGATGTCTAATTGATCCTAGCAAAATTTCAGGTCGGCCGAAAATTCAAGATGGCCGCCACGGCTAAAAATAAATTTTCAAAAAAAAAGTTTGTAGCGACTACTTCCTGAAATCTAAATCAATCAGTAGAGCTTCAAGGTCATTGACCTCTTGTTTCACTTTTGCTGACGAATTGTACGCATTGGCGTACGTGCGTATGCCTAGATACGCGCCTGCATGTGTGCCAGAGTTAGTGACTGGACACAATTTGACTTTTGACCTCCAAGTGTGACCTTGACCTTGAAGATCTGGGTTTTGCGCGCGACACATCGTCTTGTTATGATGATCACATGTGCCAAGTCATTTAAAAATCCCTGAAGGGGTTGTGACGTTACGGTCCGGACATGAAATTGCGTACCTGTTTTTTACCTATGAACTGCAAGTGTGACCTTGACCTTTGAGGTACGGACCTGGGTATTGCGTGCGACACATCGTCTTGTTATGGTGATCACTTGTGCCAAGTTATTTAAAAATCCCTGCAGGGGTTGTGACGTTACGATCCGGACACGAAATTGCGTTCCAGTTTTTTACCTATGAACTGCAAGTGTGACCTTGACCTTTGAGGTACGTACCTGGGTATTGCGTTCGACACATCGTCTTGTTATTCTGATTACTTGTGTCAAGTAAATTAAAAATCCATGCAGGGGTTTGGAAGGTACAGTCCGGACACAAACTGCGGAATGACAGAAGGAATCCGGACAGAAAGATGGCGGTGCGATTACTACATGCCCCCGAAACAATATGCCAAGAAACCTATTCCTATGAAACATTTTCGTACCTGAAAATTCTTTTTAGCCTTAATGTGATGTAACATGTTACTGTTGACATTCTTGTCCGGGCCATATTTTCAATACTGTAAGATTTTGAGATACCAAACTTGGTTTGTGGATACATCTTGGGATAGCGGTGTGTCGCGTACCAAAATAAGGTCATTGTGACCTTGACCTTGACCTGTGACCTCTGTTATAGAAAATGCTTTTCCAGACCGTATTTTCAATACTATAACACTTAGAGATACCAAACTTGGTAGGTGGATACATCTTTGGATAGCGGTGTGTCGTGAACCAAAATAAGGTAATTGTCTCCTTGACCTTGACCTGTGACCTCTGTCATAGAAACTGCTTGTCTGGACCCTATTTTCAATACTATAACACTTCGAGATATTAAACTTGGTATGTAGATACATCTTGTGATAGCAGTGTGTCGCATACCAAAATAAGGTCACTGTGACCTTGACCTTGACCTGTGACCTCTGTCATAGAAAATGCTTGTCCAGACCGTATTTTCAATACTATAACACTTAGAGGTACCAAACTTGGTATGTGAATACATCTTGAGATAGTGGTGTGTCACATAACAAAATAAGGTCATTGTGACCTTGACCTGTGAACTCTGTCATAGAAAATGCTTGTCTGGACCGTGTTTTCAGTACTATAACAGAGATACCAAACTTGGTATGTGGATACATCTTGGGATAGCGTCGTGTCGCATACCAAAATAAGGTCACCTTGACCTGTGACCTCTGTCATAGAAAATGCTTGTCCGGACCGTATTTTCAATACTATAACACTTAGAGATACCAAACTTGGTATGTGAATACATCTTGGGATAACGGTGTGTCGCGTACCAAAATAAGGTCATTGTGACCATGACCTGTGACCTCTGTCATAGAAAATGCTTGTCTCGACCATATTTTCAATACTATAACACTTAGAGATACCAAACTTGGTATGTGAATACATCTTGGGATAGCGGTGTGTCGCGTACCAAAATAAGGTCACTTTGACCTTGACCTGTGACCTCTGTCATAGAAAATGCTTGTCCGGACCGTATTTTCAATACTATAACACTTAGAGATACCAAACTTGGTATGTGAATACATCTTGGCATAGCGGTGTGTCGCAAACCAAAATAAGATCACTGTGTACTTGACCTTGACCTTACCTTTGTCATAGAAAATGCTTGTCAGTACCGTATTTTCAATACTATAACACTTAAATATACCAAACTTGGTATGTGAATACATTGGGATAGCAGTGTGTCGCTTACCAAAATAAGGTCATTGTGACCTTGACCTTGATCTTTGACCTCCATCATAGGAAATGTCTGGAAAATGCTTGTCTGGGCCGGTCGGGGACTATGGATTGCCCTGCATTTCATGATGCTCTTGTTATATTAAAATCGAGCACATTTTTTTAATTTTTGTAGTATTTCTCTGATCAATTATTTTAATTCAACTTGAACTTGAACTTCTAGAACTCCATTTTTTAATCTCATTAATGTCAGAGACTTATTCAGGCCTGTCCATTTTGGGGAAGAAAAACAATGTGATTTACGATTTACGATTTTGAGAAAGATGTAAGATTTCATCCATTAAAATATGACAAAACATAGAGGATATTTGTTGTTTTGGAGTGAATAACATATTTTATTTCATCTCAAAGTGAGAAAACTTTATATTTTCGCTCACTTATTCACGACAAAACAACAAATTTCTTTTTATTTTATGATTTTACAAACATTTATTAAGGGAAACTACGGTAGAACAACAAGGGAGGCAATTCAATACCTAAGTCGCTTTACACTTTTTTTGCCTGACTACAAAAATAGTCTAAAGACATTTTATTTATACCCAAATAGAACAGTTTTTTTAATACATTTATAATGACAGTCATTTCCTATTAACTTTTCAAATCCATTTCAGATCATTGTTTGAATAGAATGTACAATAATTTTTTTTTTAAAAGTAGTCCCGGCAGCTACTGTGAAAATAAAACTCTATATTTCACAATGTGAAATAACATTTTTTATTTCACTGATAAAGTACAGTATTGCTTTGCTTATCATAAAATAATATGCTTTATTTAAATCTTGTCAACCATTATTTGTTGTAACTACTGACTTCTCTGTCAGAACTGGCTTAACAGACAAAAGCACATTGTAGAATTAGTGTTTTTTCTCAAATTCTGAGAGTCTGCTGCTTTCTGATTGGGAAACATTTCTGCCACATTTGGGAAAAAACAGTCAATTTTACAATTTTGTAAAGGCCTCTTTTATAAAAGGTTAATAAGCCCTGGAGAACTTCACATATGGTTATTATCACGGGCAGAGTCAAACGTCACATAATTTATTTTGTTCAAAATAAACCTTTAAAGTGCAAATAAATCTAAAAAAAACCAGCTTATGATTCAGTCTGTTATACATTGTTTGTAAACATGCCAAGAGCCTATTCTTAAGGTTTTTATAAAGCAGATGGTAGTATTTAAATGCAGAAATTAATAATTTATCAAAGAACTCACTGAAAAAACAACAACACTGACATTACATCATATCCATATATTGCTTAGTCAACATGGACAAAAAGAAGTAAGCCTAAAATAGGCTGAAACACGACCAAATTCTTTAACGGAAAACCATCGCATATGTTACGTCATGTTTGATGTCTATTTTTCTTTTAAAATTGTAATAAATGGACATCTATGGCTGTTCATTTCCGAGACAAATTTATTATACCCCCCCTGCAAACAAAGTTTGAGAGGGGGTATATTGGAGTAGCTACGCGGGCGATCTGTTGGTCTGTTTGTAGGTCGGTCTGTTGAATCTTGTGGAGCGAACTACTTCTACCGTTTTCAAGATATGGAATTGAACTTTGTATTCATGATCAACATAAAGTGTAGATGTGCGTGACACAATTTTGGTGCCAGGCTCGCTAAATTCCATGAAGAGTTATAATTGCCAGTGCACTTAGTCAAAATTGCTATATTCAGCATATGCAATCTTGTGGAGCAAACTTCTTTTACAGTTTTCAAGATATTGAATTGAAACTTTGTGTACATGATCATAAATGTAGATATGCATGACACAATTTTGGTGTTGCTCGCTCAATTCCATGCAGAGTTATTGCCCTTAGTCAAATTTTTTGCTATATTCAGCATATGCAATCTTGTGGAGCAAACTTCTTTTACAGTTTTCAAGATATTGAATTGAAACTTTGTGTACATGATCATAAATGTAGATATGCGTGACACAATTTTGGTGTTGCTCCCTCAATTCCATGCAGAGTTATTGCCCTTAGTCAAATTTTTTGCTATATTCAGCATATGCAATCTTGTGGAGCGAACTTCTTTTACAGTTTGCAAGATATTGAATTGAAACGTTGTACACATGATCAACAGTAAATGTAGATATGCTTGACACAATTTTGGTGTGGCTCGCTCAATTCCATGCAGAGTTATTGCCCTACCACTTATTCAAAATTGCTATATTCAGCATATGCAGTCTTGTGGAGCGAACTACTTTTACAGTTTTCAAGATATTGAACTGAAACTTTGTATTCATGATTACAATGAAGTGAAGATGTGCGTGACATAATTTTGATTCGGCTCGGTCAATTCCATGCATAGTTATTGCTCTTGAACTTAGTCAAAATTCAATTGCTATATTCATCATATGCAATATTGTGGAGCAAACTACTATTACTTCTACAGTTTTCAAGATATTAAATTTTTCAAACTTTGTATACATGATCAAAATTAAGTGTAAATTTGCGTGACACAATCTTTCTTTGGCTCAGTTAATGCTCTTGAACTTAGTCAAAATTGCTATTCAGCATATATGCAATACTGTGACGCGAACTACTTCAACGGTTATTAAGATATTGAACTGAAACTTTGTGTATGTGATCAGTGGGATTATGAAATGTAGATGTGCGTTACACAGTTTTGGTGTGGCTCAGTCAATTCTATGCAGAGTTATTGCCCTTGCACGTAGTAAACATTGCTTTATTCGGCATATGCCATCTTGTGGAGTGAACTACTTTTACAATCTGGACGATATTGAATTAAAACTTTGTGTACATGATTAACATGAATTGTACATGTACGTTGTGACACAATTTTGATGTGGCTTAGTCAATGCCATGCAGAGTTATTGCCCTTGATCTTACTAAAATTTTGTTTGCGGGGGTATTTATCACCTTTGGTGATAGTTCTAGTTTTCATCAAATGACACCACAAATCAGATACATTTTCCTTTCCAATCAAAAGGTAATCTAAACAGAAAACACCACTAAATTAACCCCTTCCGGCAAAATTGACCACCTCAAAAGTGACATTTATCATTAATAAAATATTAATCATTTACAAAGTTTACAGTCAACATGAATAAAATTATTTTTACTATCTCCGGAAATACCTGTCTACACATCTTTTATGAAATTATAGCATTTATTTAGTCAGGGAAAAATATACAACCATTTGAATGACTTGACCCCAAAATTACACTGTAGCTTGGAACGTCTCATATATATAAATCTCGGAAATACCTCCCTAGAATTTTCTTTATCCCCACACCCACCCAACACAGTGTTTTTTTTACCCAAAATTTTGGTGAAATTCAGCCCCATTCCCCTCTCGAAATAGTATAATTTCCCCCTTTTTTGAGAAAAAAATTCCCTCAATGAATTTTTTTTTTTTTTTTTTTACTTTTGAATGTTGTTTCTTAGTTGACCATCCATAACATGTCCATCAAACATGTTCTTGATGTAAATTTAGTATTAAATGAAAGACTGCGACTTAATACATATAAAATCTACTAGCTTTCTTCTTCATTTAAACATTGTCGAAATTTCCCCTTTTTCCAATTCACATCAAATTTTTCCACCTCTAAAGGGCCCCGGCCACATTCCCCAAAAGGTAAAAAAGCCCACTGCAACACACCTTGAAAATCCATTCCAGTTGACCTCATTCGCTTATCTAAAAATCACCTCCCTTAGAAAATATTTCTTGACAACACCCCAGTCCCCTGGGCAATTTCGAAAATACCCCAATCCTGGAAAAAAACAACTCGAAGATCATGCACAACCCCAAAGCCCATCAAACCTGCCACACCTCCATTCCCCCAACATCACCCTTCAACACATTTTCATTAATGGGTGGTGTAACTATGGGTGTTTGTAATGAGGATGTTTACATCTTGGATTAAAGGGACACTATACAATTTAAATTAAAGGGACATTTGCCAATATTATTTAGACTTTATTCTAAAATTGGATTTTAAAGATTTATGTGTATTCTGCAAGTGTATATTTTTCATTGTACAATGTAAATAAATTTGTTGATTATATTGTAGAAATTGTTGTTGCTGATTTTGCACTTCATTTCTTATTACTTGTTACCCATAATGGGTGGGAACAGATATTGCGTGAACAGCCCAATTAGACCAACAGTGTTGACACCCGGGTACTGACTTAAGATGGAAACTGATATATAAGTACCAACATTGGGAAATACCCTCGAAAATGTTGCTCCTAGGGTAGGATTTTTTTTTTTTCTATTTTCCAGAGTGCTCTCGTTGCTGTCCCATTCCCACCCAAGTGGGTGAAATAATTTATAAACTTGTGCATACTTGCTTTTGCATGTATCCACCCAGTTATTACTTACATTAGACAACTTTTTTCACAGATCTATACAAAAATTCTAAGAGCACAAAAATGGAAGGGGTTTGGAAGGTTGGGTGGGTGTATGTGTGTCTGTCTGTTAATCTGAGCCTTCGCTGACCTTACCAGCCCTTTTTACGATACTGATATTTCATCTAGCTGTGTACGAGGGAAATATGAATGCCTTGACCTCGCGCAAGAATGGGAATTTAATTAATATGCAAAATGACAATATGGCGGATATAGTAAATAAAAGTGTACTTCAAAACATAAACGTTTTATTGTGTAACTACAATCGATAAAGGTGCAGTTTTATCATTGCAACTTGGTATAATAAACATTAATTGATCGATCTGTTGAGTAAATTATCGTAAAAAATTGACCCGACGCCGCAACATCGTTGAAAGTGCATGACTGTGTTTTTACTAACCCCACCGGTTTTCACTATAGGAGTTCCTCTGACCCTAAAAAGCCACACAAAAAGAAGAAGGCTTTTAAGGTCAGAGAAGGCTCAGATTATCTGTCTGTCTGTCACAAACTTTGCCAGACTAGTTCAGAATCACTGGCAGGGTTTCAGCGAAACTTGGCAATAGGACGATCAGTGCCAAGCCTAGTTGCGCATGTCATCGCCGTGTCGCTGTGGATTGATTTTTGGCAGAGTTACGGCCCTTTAAAGGTTTAATACACAAACATTGTCAAGACTAGTTTTCCTGAACCCCTGGCCGGATTTCAGAGAAACTTCGCATGGATGATCACTACCAAGCCTGGTTGCACATGTCATTGTCGTGTTCCTGCTGAATGATTTTTACAGAGTTATGACTCTTTAAAGGTTTTAATACACATAATTGTCCGGACTAGTTCTCCCAAACCACTAGACTGATTTCAACAAAACGTTATAGAGATGATCAGTATCAAGCCTAGTTGTGAATGTCGTCAACATGTTTCAGTTGAATAATATTTGGTGGAGTTATGACACTTTATCATGTTTATACAGAAACTTTGGTCGGACTAGTTCTCCTGAACCCCTGACTTCATTTCAGTGATGATCAGTACCAATCCTAGTTGCGCATATAATTGTCGTGTTCCATATGAATGAATTTTGGCTGAGTTATGGCCCTTGCAAGACTTTAATACACAAACTTTGTCCGGACTAGTTCTCCTAAACCCCTGGCCGGATTTCAATAAAACTTAATAGGGATGACCAAGCCTAGTTGTGCATATCTGGTCGCGTTCCAATCAAATGATTTTTGGTGGATTTATTGCCATAGTTATAGGTATGTTATTATCACCTGACTAGTCTGATGTTGTATAGTTATTTTTGTTTATGGTTGTTGGTGACATTCTTCATATCTAAAATACAGTGATTGATTAAATTTACATAAACAATTATGTTCTTCAGTAGTATTGTACAATTTGGAGTTTAAAAAATTAAAATCACAACACATGAAAATTGCAAATGAAAAATTTAATTTTGAAGCAAAACGTTTTCGAATGATTCAATTCCAGATTGAAGAGGGCTGGCGTGGCGCAGTTGGTAGCGCGGCAGATTTGTAACCGGAGGCCCCGGGTTCAATCCTGCGTGGTGCCACTGAGTTTCATCAGTGTGTTCTTGGCCAAGACACTTTCCCTTAGCCTCGTGCGTCGGATGGGGACGTAAACCGGGACGTCCCGTGTATCGGTCTATCCTCCGAGCACGTTAAAGAACCATAGGAATCTATTCGATAATAAGAGTAGGGCATGGTTCTCGGATTCCTATGTATCCTTCCCCTCTCTCTGGGGCGGCTCTAAATAACCTATACTGTGTTGATGAGCCGTCAAACAACAATCAATTACATTCAATTCCAGATTGCGAAAACTCAAGTAAAAAGTAATACTGATTTATTTCCCAATAAATGCTTTTCTTAGCATTACATTTAAAATAATGTTAAGATTTTAAGCATTTTGAGTGAAATGCATGTGGCTGAAACAAGAATTTAACTTGTATTCAGAAAATTTAACTTTTAAAGGGGTTGATGCACTATTTCCAAACACAGTTTATTTTAAAGGGCTCTGAATTATCAAAATGTCATGAAAAATAAAGGAGATATGAACTATTGAAAATTTGCAAAGAACATAAATGGAGGCGGCCATCTTTGAACGATGACGTCATCGCGCCGTTTTACCATATATGGCATACTGACAAAATGTATTTTAAAGCAAAGAAAACCACTGCAAATTGATTAAAAATAAATATAAAGATGTAAAATGTATACATTTTAGTATTATTTTTCATTTTCAGTGATTTTCTTCGCTTTAAAATACATTTTATCGATATGCCATATATGGTAAAACGGCGCGATGACGTCATCGTTCACAGATGGCCGCCTCCATTTATGTTCTTTGCAAACTTTCAATAGGTCATATCTCCTTTATTTTTCATGGCATTTTGATAATTCCTTCAGCTTTTTCAAGTTTTTCAGAGCCCTTTAAGATAAACTGTGTTGGAAAATAATGCTTCAACCCCTTTAAGATAAAATTCAAGAATAAAATGTTAAAAAGTGTTATCTGGTAATCCAAAGCTTTTACTTGCAGATAATGTTTGGATCCGGTTGTATTCAAGCTGGTACGCCAGAGTTTGATAATTTAGAAAACTTCTTTTGGCGTTTTTGGGAATTTGTCATACACAGCGTGTTTGGACACCAAAAACAGGAGCCTGTACCATGTCCTGCAAAAGAAGAAGATTGTCTCCGAAAGAAAAAAAACACTGTAAGTTTCAATGCCCTAATTATGAAGTATCGCAATTGAAAATGCTGAAACATTGATTGCATATTTGTTTTGTATTATTTCTCAGGTAATCTAAATTATCCTTGTAAAATATATATTTGACAGTCGTACCTCGGCAATTTTAAATAGAAGAGCTTTCAAACTTCAACTGTCTGTCTGTCTGTCTGTCTGTCATCCATTGTTGTTAACTTTTGCTTCAAACAACTTCTCCCCTGACACTGCTTGACCAAATTTTGCATGGACGATCCATAGATTTTCAAATTTGTAAAAATAAGGTCCTGGTGACATCCAAGATGGCCTATGTTACTATAAACGGTGGAAAAACAACAACACCTTCTTGAAAGACCTCAAACAGATTTAGACAGTTTTTCTTTATTAATGATCATCAACCCATAGACTATCAAGTTTGTTCAATTAAATGAAGTCTGCAGGTTAAAAAATGGCCGTTTTTGCATAATACTTTGTCAGGATATTATTTACAGTTTATTGAACTTAACTGCAATGTATACTGAACAAAAAAAGAAACTTCCGCATTTTAAGCTGTAATTTGCGTAGGGTTGACTTTGCTACACTTTGTACACCAATCTATATACAATTTCATCATTTTATTCGTATCTCTCAACCATTCTGATCAATATTAATAATCATCAAAAAACAGAGTTAGTGTGTTGCTGCTAAAACATGTTTTATTCAAATTGCGAAATCAGTATATTTGTATTATAAAGGGAGGTAATCTGAAAATATTCATTCTTGAAAGCTGTATGGTGCAAAAGTGAGTGATCATGTTAGCTTACTTTCTCGATCTTTTTGGTGCTGGGGTTATCTTCTGTTTATTTCGATAGAACAAAACTGTGTTAAAGCTTAAACCACAAGACCCGGAAATGCTGTTTAAACCAAAACGAGGGGAATAACTGTGCGTACAAGATTAATTCAAGGAAAATTGTTTTCTTGACAGTGCTGGCCTTTTAACAAAGGTATTAACATATAAGACCAAACAATATATATTTTCATTGTGTCTACATGTATGGGTAAAGTTGTGGAAGTTTCTTTTTTTGTTGAGTATATATATTTACATTTATAGAAATGCATTTTTAATTAATAGATGGACAAGGAGGCTATGGATAAAACAGCAGTTGTAGATAGACCAGATGTCACTGGTGGGTGCATTTGTTACAAAATATTGACATTGTATTATATAGAGGTTAATAAACACTGTTTTTGTATAATTCCCTCGGCCAGTTCACATATCTAGTAAAAAAACACGTGCCGTAGGCTCGAAGGAATTATATCCCGTAATACGAAAACAGTGTTGATTAACTTATATATTACATTTATTTACAAGAATGTGCTTTTAATTCAATAAATATTTCTCTAGGGGTCTACCATGCCTTACTTTCAAACTTCGCGCAAGAATACACCACCGCTGTCACAACAATGTAATTAAAAAAGTAGTTCTGGCAAAACCGTATAATTTTCCTAGGGATTTATTTTGCAAGGGAATTGCAACTTTTAATTCCCTCAGAATTACAGGCAGAAATGTAAAATAACTGATTAGCTTATCCTTACAGAATAATGTCATTCCTTCAATATATTCAATTTATCACATAACTTACGGTGTGGGGAGTGGAATAACACCATTCTATATTTTCGATATACCACTAGTTATATATAAGTATGCAGATAAGCCTAATATGCAATAATCGATAATGACTATGATCCAGTTCCCACGGTTTATGTCGGTTTCGCGTGTTAATGCGACAGGCAAAATGCAATAAAAGTCGATATGTGATTTATGTGATAAACAGAATGTAACATGAGCTCATTCATTATTGAATTTATTAAACTCGTTAGCAAAAATAATATAATGCTCGGCAAGAGCCTCGCATTATATCACTTTGCCAACTTCTTTAATAAATTCAATAATGAATGAGACAGTACTCATGCGAGATCCTCTATATAATCTAATAGTGATCTCACCAAATTTGGTCAGTCTTGGTCTTCGCCTCATCCAAATATAGATTCTGTCTGCTGGGTACTTTTCCAATAGAATTCAGTATTGTACTCAACACTGTTAAAGTATTGTACTCAACACTGTTAAATAACTTCAGTATTTCACACGTATGAAAAACCGCTTTTATTTCATTGCTAAAATCCACTATTTCACTGCTAAGCATAAAATAAAACTTTATAAATGTTTTTACTGACATCTCAGGGACTTACAGAGACAAGTGAGATATATCTATATTGTGAATTTAAGCAGAATTAGGCCCCTTTCTTGTGGTCAAGAGGGTAAAGACACTGCTTTTGACACAGTCTCACTGCTGCTTAAAGTTTGAATCCCACTCGGAGCTTGATACTCGCACTAATACTCTGTTATGCAGTTAAGAAGAATTATAGAATTACGCCCCATACTAGCAGGATTTTCAACTTGTCCAAGCTTTCTTTAAATAAAGTAAACCACCAAATACATGATGGCAAAATTACACTACAAAACAGTTTATCAAAATTCTATCCAGGTGTTCAGGTCACATAATAATGCATGTGTTATTAAAAGTATAGTATTCACGGGTTCTTAAAATACCCACGATTGAATATGCATACAATGAATTATGAGTTGGTAATTCTTAAAGTAGCTATCCCTCCAACAGCAGCCACATTTGACAACATATGTACATATCTTAACTTACAGATGATGAGGTATATTCACATGTATACAACTTACATATTTTGAGAATCCTAACACTTTAACCAGCCAGGCCAAACCCCAAAACTGGAGCGTCAAATTAAGAGTTACCAACTCATAATTCATTTTTGCTGACCAAAGCCATTTATATTGTGTTGGAAGCATTGGGATTCTCAAAATATGTAAGTTATATATATATACCTCGTCGTTGGTCGGTTTAGAAACAGTAAAAATTGTCGGTATATGGCGGGATAGGAACTTTAATATAAAGACCCTGACAAAGTTTTGTAAAAATCAAATTAAAAAATGAAGGCCCTAGCCCATCTTTAAAAAAATGCTGGTTTGCTGTGCTCCAACCCATAAAGTTTTAACTGGGTAGATAGGTAGGACCTTTTCTCAGCTCAACTTTTTTGAAGAAAAAAAGCAAAAAGAGATATATATTGTCATCATTTGTTCGTCGTCGTCTGCATCCTGGTTATTGTTTGTATGTAAGCTTATAGCACTGAAACTTCTTCACATCATGGACTGAAACTTCACAAATGTTTTTGGCATCATTAGACATCACCATAGAGCCAGGTTCTATAACTCATTATTTTATAACAGCAAAATTATGGCCCCTGTTATAATTAGAAAAATTGGTTAAAATTTGTATGTAAGCTTGTAGCTCCGAAACTACTTCACATAATGCATTGAAACTTGACACATGTATTCGGTATCATTAAGCAACATCATAGAGCCAGGTTCAATAAGTTGTCATTTTATTTCAGCAAAATTATGGCCTCTTTTATAATTAGAAAATTTGGTTGAAGTTTGTATGTAAGCTTGTAATCTGAGCCTTCTCTGACCTTACCAGCCCTTTTTACGATTTTGATATTTCATCTGGATGTAAAAAAAACAAAGAAAAAATAAAGGCTTTTATGATCAGAGAAGGCTCGGATTAGTAAGCTTGAAGCTCCGAAACTACTTCACATAATGAATTGAAACTTCGCCTATGTATTCAGCATTGTTATATAACATTGCGAGTAACTCGCAGGCTGATAAGTGTTTACAATGTCCAGCTTCTCATCAGTCATTTCTCCAAAACATCCCTTTGTAACATAAATGGAATGGTCTAAATTTAAAGAAAGGAAAGTCCATTATACATTCATGGTGTTCAAGGTCATACTTAGAAATACTTTTATCTTTTGGTTAACTCTTCAACCCTTTGAGATATGTCTTTCATATTTGGTATGTCGCTTATCTAGGGTGAGGTGTTTCAAATCAGCACCTTCCCACCTGTCAGTTTGACCTTGGGTCAAGGTCAAGGTCATACTTAGATTTGTTTAACCTTTTGGTTAACTCTTCAACCGTTTGAGGTATGGCTTTCATATTTGGTATGTAGCTTATCTAGGGGGAGGTCCTTCAAACAACACCATCCTACCTGTTAATTTGATCTTGGGCTAACGTCACACTTAGATTTGTTTAACCTTCTGGTTAACTGTTCAGCCTTTTGAGGTATGGCTTCCATATTTAGTATGAAGTATATTTAGTGGAAGGTCTTATAAATCAACACCCTCAAATCTGTCAGTTTGGGCCAAGGTCAAAGTATATTACTAAGAAAAGCTAAGAGTATTTTCAAAGTCCCTATAACTTATTTTTTAATTTGTCATCTGTCTTGATAAAGCAGTAATATTTTGATTGTTACATACACACTTTTTTTCAGAACTAAACAAAACTGTTGAAATCCATGACCAGTTTGGACAACATAAAGTTCAGAAGGCTGATCTCGATCAAATTCAGTGTACACAGGTCATGATAGAGCAGCTAAGACGGATAGTTCAACAACAGAGAGAAGAAATTCATTTCTTGTACATGCAGTTAGAAAAAATAAGAAAGGATATCAAGCGCCTCAAGGTAGGGAACCACCTTTTTGCATTACATAGTATTTTAGTTGTACTTGACATAGGCCAGACAAGCTTAATGGATAATGTGTTTTCCATCCATGGTCTAATTGTTGTGAACATGATAACTTTAGTAAACAATTCCAGTTTTCATGAAATTTGATTTGCAGGTCCTAAATCGCTTTAAATAATAATTAAGGTGACACTTTGTATGTTGTGTGTTACTTACGTGTATTATATCTGAAGTCTGACTGATTAGCTTAGTCTGGAGAGCATCTGAACCATACTCGGAAAGTACCGGGTTCAAGACTCTAAGTCTTATCCGTCTGCACCTTTTTCATAACCCTGTCAGAGCTGTAGATAATTTTTACTGCAGTGAGTATTATTTACTCATCAGAGTCAAAATGAATATGTAACAACAAACTCATTCAGAGTAAACAATTTCTTTAAATAGTTCATGCTTTCAAATTAATATATTTTAAAAGAAACAACTATTCTCATTAAATGGAAGTTAAGTAAAAACAAAAGAAACACTCGGACCTTAATATTAGACACCTGCTTGGAACAATTTTCATCAGGTAAATATGGTATAATCTGTTCCACATGACAATACATATAATATAATACTTTTACAGTTTTTAGCTCTACTGGCCGAACACTCTAGGGCCTTCATTATTAATGAAACTTTGCCAGTGTCTTTATATCAATGAAAGCTCGGACATGTTCGAAAACCAGCCAGATCGGATAAATTTCACCGGAGTTATGGCCCTTGTTTTGCTGAAAAATGCCATATTAAGAATTGTGAACACTCTAGAACCTTCATTTATTATTGGATCTTTAACAAACTTGCACAGATTGTTAATATCAATAAAAGCTCGAACAAGTTCGAAAACCAGCCAAATCAGATCAGTAACAACGGAGTTATGTCCCTTGATTTTTTCCGAAAATTGCTATTTTTTGCCATGTGAATGCTCTAGCACCTTCATTTGTTATTTGATTGTTACCAAACTTGCACATATTGTTAATACCAATGATAGCTTGGACAAGCTCGAAAATCAGCTAACTTGGGTCAGGAACACCAGAGTTATGGCCCTTGTTTTTTCTGAAAAATGCCATTTTCTGCCTTGTGAACACTATAGCACATTCATTTATTAGCTCTACTGATCAGAGATCAGCAGAGCTTATGGCGTGGTGCGGCGTCCGTCGTCCGTCTGTCCGTAAACTTTTATTTGTAGTGACTTCTCCTCTGAAACTACTGGATGGATATTCATGAAACTTTACAGAAATGTTGCCCATAAAGTCTAGTTGATCCTAGCAAAAATTCATGTTGATGTGAAATCCAAGATGGCCGCCAAAGCTAAAAATAGAGTTTTAAAATACAAGTTTGTAGCGACTTCTTCTTGAAAACTATAAGTGATATTGATATGGGACTTTTTCTAAAATGATCAGCATGACATGATGTTGATCCTAGTCAAAAATCGTTTTGATTCAACGTTAAACATGGCTGCCAGCGGCATTCTTTGTTTACATAGAGTTATGTAGTAAAAACTTGTAGCGACTACTCCTCTGAAACTACTTGGCGGATTGTCATGAAACTTTACAAGAATGTTGCTCTTGATGTCTAATTGATCCTAGAAAAATTTCAGGTCCGCCGGAAATTCAAGATGGCCGTCACAGCTAAAAATAGATATTTAAAAAATAAGTTTGTAGCGACTACTTCTTGAAAACTATAAGTGATATTGATATGGGACTTTTTCTAAAATGATCAGCATGACATGATGTAGATCCTTGTGGAAAATTATTCTGATTCGACGTTAAACATGGCTGCCAGTGGCCATCTTTGGTTACATAGAGTTATATAGTAAAAAACTTGTAGCGATTACTCCTCTGAAACTGCTTGGCGGATTGTCATGAAACTTCACAGGAATGTTGCTCTTGATGTCTAATTGATCCTAGAAAAATTTCAGGTCGGCCGGAAATTCAAGATGGCTGTCACAGCTAAAAATAGATTTTTAAAAAATAAGTTTGTAGAGACTACTTCTTGAAAACTATAAGTGATATTGATATGGGACTTTTTTTAAAATGATCAGCATGACATGATGTAGATCCTTATGGAAAATTATTTTGATTCGACGTTAAACATGGCTGCCAGTGGCCATCTTTGGTTACATAGAGTTATATAGTAAAAACTTGTAGCGACTACTCCTCTGAAACTACTTGACGGATGTTCATGAAACTTCACAGGAATGTTGCTCTTGATGTCTAGTTGATCCTAGAAAAATTTCAGGTCGGCCGGAAATTCAAGATGGCCGCCACAGCTAAAAATAGATTTAAAATAAATAAGTTTGTAGCGACTACTTCTTCAAAACAATAAGAGATATTGATATGGGACTTTTTCTAAAATGATCAGTATGACATGATGTTGATCCTTGTCGAAAATCGTTTTGATTTGACGTTAAACATGGCTGCAGCGGCCATTTTTGTTTACATAGAGTTATATAATGAAAACTTGTAGCGACTACTTCTCTGAAACTACTTGACGGATTTTGATGAAACTTCACAGGAATGTTGCTCTTAATGTCTTATTGATCTTAGCAAAATTTCAGGTCGGCTGGAAATTCAAGATGGCCGCCACGGTTAAAAATAGATTTTCAAAAAACAAGTCTGTATCGACTACTTCCTGAAATCAAAATCAATCAGTAGAGCTTCAAGGTCATTGACCTCTTGTTATTTAATCTTTACCAAACTTGCACAGATTGTTAATATCAATGAAAGCTCAAACAAGTTCCAAAACCAGCTAAATCGGATCAGTTACACCGGAGTTACGGCCCTTGTTTTTTTTTGAAAAATGCTATTTTCTGCCTTGTGAACACTCTAGGGCCTTCAATATTAATTGGACCTTTATTTAACTTTGCCAGTGTTTTTATATCAATGAAAGCTCGGACAAGTTTGAAAACCGGCAAGATCAAAATAATTTCACCGGAGTAATGGCCCTTGTTTTGCTGAAAAATGCCATATTAAGCCTTGTGAACACTCTAGCACCTTCATTTATTATTTGATCTTTACCAAACTTGCACAGATTGTTAATATCAATGAAAGCTCAAACAAATCCGAAAACTAGCTAGATCGGACCATTAACATTGGAGTTATTGCCCTTGATTTAGTTAAAATGCTATATTTTGACTTGTTAAGACGGCAGGGCCTTTATCTTTCATTCGATCTTTACCAAACTTTACCAGATTGTTTATATAAATGAAAGTTCAGACAATTTCGAAGACCAGCCAGATCGGACCTGTAACAGCGGAGTTATGGCCCTTGATTTAGTTTAAAATGCTATATTTTGCCTCGTTAATTTAATAGAGCCTTCATCTTTCATCTGATCTTTACAAAACTTTACCTGATTGTTTATATCAATGACAGCTCAGATAATTGTTTATATCAATGACAGCTCAGATAATTTTGAAAACCAGCCAGATCGGACCAGTAACAGATGAGTTATGGCCCTTGATTTAGTTAAAATGCTATATTTTTGCCTTGTTAAGATGATAGGGCCTTCATTTTTCATGTGATCTTTATGAAACTTTACTAGATTGTTAATAGCAATGAAAGCTCGGTCAAGTTCGAAAACCAGCCAGATCGGACTAGTAACAGTGGAGTTATTGCCCTTGATTTAGTTAAAAATCCTATATTTTGCCTCGTTAAGACGATAGGGCCTTCATCTTTCATCCGATCTTAAAGAAACTTTACCAGATTGTTAATATCAATGAAAGCTTGGACAAGTTCGAAAATCATCCAGATTGGACCATTTACATTGGAGTCATGGCCCTTGATTTTCTGAAATATGCTATATCTTGGCCTCATTAAGACCAAAGGGCCTTCATTTGGCCGGATTTCATTGAAACTATGCAGGGATGATCAGTACCAAGCCTATTTGTACATAGTCACTGTGTTCCAGTTCTATGATTTTGGCGGAGTTATAGCCCTTTAAAGGTTTTAATACAAAAACTTTGTTCTGACTAGTTCTCCTGAACCCCTGGCCGAATTAAACGAAAGTTTTTAGAGATGATCGATTCTATGTCTAGTTGTGCAAATCATCGCCGTGTTCCGGTTGAATGATTTTTGGCTGAGTTATGGCCCTTTAAAGGTTTTAATACACAAACTTTGTTCTGACTAGTTCTCCTGAACGCCTGGCCGGATTTAAGCGAAGCTTTTTAGGGATGATCAATTGCATGCTAGTTGTGCAAATCATTGCAAATCATTGCCGTATTCCGGCTAAATGATTTTTTTGGCAGAATTATGACCCTTTAAAGGTTTTAATACACAAACTTTGTCTGATCTACTTTTCCTGAACCCCTCGCAAGATTTCAATGAAACTTTGCAGGGATGATCAGCACCAAGCCTTGTTTTGCATATCATCGTCACGTTCCGGTTTACAGATATTTGGCAAAGTTATGGCCCTTTAAAGGATTTTGATACCACAATTTTTTTCCGGGCTAGTTCTCCTGAACCCCTGGCTGGATATATACGAAACTTGACAAGGATGATCAATATCAAACCTAGTTGTGCAGGTCGTCGTCATATTTTGGATTAATGATTTTTGGCAGAGTTGTGACCCTTTAAATGTTTTAATACACAAGCTTTGTCCAGATTAGTCTCTTCTGGATTCTTTGCCGGATTTCAGCGAATCTTGGCGAGAATGATCAGTACTAAGCCTAGTTGCACCTGTCTTTGCCATGTTCTGGTTGTATGATTTTTGAAAGACTTATGGCCCCTTATACATAAACTTTATCTTGAGCCAGTAGAGCGTCCACAGGCCCTCTTGGGCCTCTTGTTTTAGTAAGTTGATGAGTTATGATACACACAAATTTAAACGAGAAACATGTGTGTCGCCTGTCAGCGCTTTGTCAGTATAACAAGGTTTTTTGGACCGAGATAAATGACCTTGACAAACTGGCATGACTAAGTTTTCGTGAATAAAAAAATGAGTATTTAACCCATATAATGACCTTCATTGTGACCTTGACTTTCATATTTTAGTATGGTCATGTTGTCATGATGAGTATATATTGAAAGTTTGATAAAGAAATATCAAGAAATGAGAAAGTTATAGCCAACGTTAAATTTTCGTGAAGAAAAAATGAGTATTTAATCGATATTATGACCTTCAGTTTCACCTTGACCTTTATATTTTAGTATGGTCATGTCGATGTTGTCATGATGCATATATATTGAAAGTTTGCTGAAGAAATATCAAGAAATGAGAAAGTTATAGCCTACGTTAAATTTTCCTGAAGAAAAAATTAGTATTTAACTGATATAATGACCTTCAGTGCGACCTTTATATTTTAGTATGGTCATGTTGATGTTGTCATGATGAGTATATATTGAAAGTTTGATGAAGAAATATCAAGAAATAAGAAAGTTGTAGCCAACGTTAAGTTTTCGTGACGGACGGACAGACTGACTGACGGACGGACTGACTGAATGACTGACTGACGGATGGACGACAAAGTGATCCCTATGTATCTCATTTTTCTTCGGCATGAAAGAGTATAAAACGAAGTCTGACAGCTGGCCTGAAGCGAACTCTGTGATTTGGGACAATGTAGCATTAAAACAGCCATGTAAACCAAAAGAGTATCCACAGGCCCTCTTGTCACTAATTATCCTTGCGACTATTTTTGTATAGTATGCACTTTGTATTGAAATAGTTATTGCTGCATGATAGAATTGTTTATAGAGCTCAATATATAGTGGTGCACTGAACTTTTTACATCATGATGTCATCTATTAATGATGCCAGCGATGGCATAGGCAAAGGTCTCTTAAGTACTAATGCTTCTCAAGAAATACTAGTTTATGATAACACTTTGTCAAAATAATCTACTTATGTTCTAGTTTTAGTTTTTGGATGATGACATCATCAAATATTGGCACCTGTTTAGTGACATCATGTGCAAACAAAAGTTGTGCTTCCTGTCAAGAACTTCTAGTTCAGTATTGATAAAACTCTCTCAAAGTCTTGCTGGATTGTGTCTTTAGTCATTAAACATGACACCAATTGGCTGCTAGTTAATGTAAGAAAAATCTTGTTTACACTTCTTCTCAAAATCTGCTTCATCAGAAAAGAAAAAAACATCATGACTGTTTGTTTATTTATAAATCTAGTTTAATATGTATTTATGTATATACATAAATGTATTGTTGATAAAAATAATAACCTAATAATAACCTAATATATTTATAATTAGATGAACAAGGTGTCACTGACCAAGAGATTGAAAAAAATCCTCCTCCTTGAGACAACTGAAAAAGAGATTGAAGATAAACCTGACATGGATGTCCGAGCGCCGAAACAGATCTGTAACAATTCTTCAACAGAATGTGCAAAAAACAATAGAGTAAGTTGGACTCAACAGGACATGAAAGTTTGCATATTATAGATATTTTACACGACTGTTTTACATAGCAATGTAGTAAAACTTTATATACAACTTTAATCTTACCCTGGGGAACACATTTTTACATAGAGTTACATGTATACAGCGAAAATCTTAATCTGCTCTATAACTTCAAGCGCTAGAATTCTAATATTTTCTATGTAGCAGTAGCTTATGGTCCTCTACCAAGTTTGTTTAAATAGTGACCCTAGAGTAATGTGGTTTACAGAGAAAAAAAGAAGGAAAAACAGCAAATTTTCTAAAATTACAAGACGTAGAACTTTGATATTGTGGATGAAGCATTAGTTTATGATCCTCTACCAAGTTGCTAAAAATGACGTAAAACAACATTCAAACAAATTAATCTACCAAGTTGGTTCAAATTGTGTCCTGATATAAAAAAAAAGGCCTTGCCCCAGGGGCAGATGATTTTAATATATAAGGTTAAACAGAACATAATTATTTTTAACTTTAGCTGAAAGATACAGATTTTGTTTTGAGTATTATACCATCACATTTAAAAACGGAAAAAAATAAACAAAAATATTAAAATTAAAACATACTAAAATCAAAGATTTGAAAAAGCGTAGAATCAGTTTTTTTCCACGGGAAACACAACCGTTAGTGTTGGGGTGGGGCTAAATTGGGTAAGCAGTTCCTTCTGCTTTCTTGATTTGCATCAATAAATAATATATATATATAATGAACACTTTTAAAACTCTTTTTTCCTCAGAAATTGCTTAGCAGTAGCATTTAGATAAGGCAGGAAGCATCTTGGCTAATAAACAAAATAGCATTCATATAAGCATTGTTCATTCAACTCATCTGTACTACTGTTTGGGGTGCTTGTTTCAGCTAAAAAAACGTTTTTGACTTTTCAGATAAAATTCATCTAGTATCTAAATAATTGTACATCAGTGAAACAGACATTTTTAGTGGTAAATAAAAATACCTTACTTTTAATCATTTGAGAAATATCAATTTCATGCTTGAAAACTTGTTTTGTTTGTTGTTAATTAATTTTACAAGGAAATACCCAATTGAAAACATCCGGGTAGGGTAAAAATACCCAATTGAAAAATAAATGATGGGGTAATTATTATTTTTTACCCAATTGCAAAATGCAAATACTCAATTAAAATAAATGCAATGGAGTAAAAATACTCAATGGCCAAATCCTTATCTGGAGCTCTGGACTGCCTAATTTATTACAGAATTATGGCCCTTTGTTTGACGTTGAATTATGTTAACACATTTTTTCTCAAACATTTTCAAATTGATTGTTCCCAAACTTAATATACTCGTAACAACTGATGACCTTATGTCCCTCTACATCACCCATCATTGATTGCCTGATTTATTACAGAATTATAGCCCTTAGGTTGACTTAGATTTTTTCCACTCTAATATTGATAATGACATGTTAACACATTTTTTTCTCAGACATTTTCAAATTGATTGTTCCCAAACTTAATATACTCGTAACAACTGATGACCTTATGTCCCTCTACATCACCCATCATTGATTGCCTAATTTATTACAGAATTATGGCCCTTTGTTTGACTTAGAATTTTCCACTCTAATATTGTATAATGACCTGTTAATACATTTATTAGCATTTTTGAATTGTTCCCAAACTTCATGTACACATAACAAGTGATGACCTTATGTCCCTCTACATTCACCCATCATTGATTGCCTAACTTTTTACAGAATTATGGCCCTTTGTTTGACTTAGAATTTTCCACTCTAATATTGTTTTATGACCTGTTAACACATTTTCTATCAAACATTTTCTATCAAACATTTTCGAATTGATTGTTCCCAAACTTCAAGTACACGTACCACCTGATTACCTTATGTCCTTCTACATCACACATTGTTTGTGCCTAATTTATAACAGAATTTACTCCATAATGAACTTCATCTGGCTTTCAATTTAACATTTTTCATGGATTGTTATGGCACCTGAAACAATGCAGGGATCAACATCAATGCAAGGTCTTCATCATGATCCCTGCATTGTTTCAGGTGCAATCTCGTTCACATCAAAAGAGCAGAGGCAGAAAAACAATAAACATGGCTCCAGCGTAAATGGAGTTCCTACGATAGAATTTGCAGCAAATCTGCAGTTCAGGGTGAGAAGGTTCTAGGCCCATTTTCCATATTTTATCTCGATGTACATGGAGGATGAGACTGGCATGTTCATGCCTGTTAGGCGCCATATAACCTTTCATGTGTTGGTGCGCCTTAAAACCCAATTCAACTCAGTTCAATTATTACACCTGACATACAGTTCACACGTGATGATATGATGTGTATCTGCATTAATGTTTTTTTTTTATTCTGCAATTTTTTTTACAGAATTATGGACCTTTGTTTAAAGAGGCACTACCTATATCTACGCGATTTTTAATATAAAATATTAAAAACTCAATATTACTGCATTTATATGTATGCAAAGCTATTTTATGAGTATTCTAAGAAGCAACAAGGTTCGTATTCCAGTTCTGTAAATTATTAATTATGATCGAAACAATATCTTGAATAAAATGCTGCCCAGCCGTTTATTCCTGCCGGAGAACTACGAGTTTTTACGATGTTATCGGACATGCGCAATGCCATTCAGTTGAACGAAAACAAACTACTCGGGCAGTACCGATAGTAAACGAATCGATCGGAACTCGTCGCCAATCCGACGAGGCAGTTCCGATTGTAAATGAATAAGATCGGAAAATCTCCGTAATCGGCTTGTCTAAAACAATTACGAATACAATTTCAAAAATCCGACCTTTTCTATCCTGTTTTTCCCCAGCAAAACGCATATTACACGAGGTGAAATTATTGCCGTTTACCTTTTTCATAGTCCTCTTTACAATTAAGTAAAGTTTATATCAATTGGTGGACAAAAAGATATAGGTAGAGCATCTTTAACTTAGAATTTTGTTCACATTAGACATTTATTGTTCTTGATTTTGCCCATCATCGGCTATAGCAAAAAAGCAGTAACAGTTCTAGTTATAAATTGCTCAAGCCATTGCAGAAAAAGCTTTGGCTCAGGCAAGCGTCCGAACAATAAGCTGTTTGACTATAAGGTGAGAGCATGCTTTAGACCCACCTTGGAAACATTCGTGAGTTAAATTTCAGCATTCTAATTTCAAAAATAAAATAAAAAAGGTTTATTTTTCAGCTTTCCTTTAAGAATCTAGTACTCTTCCTACTTCTGATACGACAAGCAACACCTGTCAGTTCAGCAGTGACTCCCAATCTACAGTATCCATTATTGCACAATCCTTTGTGTAATAAAATGAAAACATGTACGAAGAGTGATACTCTACAAGAACGAAGGGTAGAATTCTGCTTCAGTGACAGATGCCAAGATGGTTTTCTCTATCAGTGTGTGGAAGATGTAGAATATGGTGGAGCTATGGAGATTTGTGCTCCAGATCAACTATGTGATAAAGGTAAGACTGATTTCTGTAAGATAGATTCAAGTATTTTTACCATGCTGTTTTATTAAAAAGCTCAACATAGTCATGTGATAAAGGTAAGACTTATTTTCTAATGATAGAAGTATTTGTGTCATTCTGCTTTTGAAAATAGAAAAAAGCTCAACATATTCATAACAAAGGTGTCAGTGCCATTGGTAGTGCATTGAAAAATGCAGGTCATTCAACCTTAGTGGGTCATATTTTGCTTATACTGGGAAAAAACTTCTTTTTTTTTTTCTGGAACCAAATTGCATGTAGCATTAGCTTAATATGGTCCTGTTCAAAGTTTGTTTCAATGGTTGAGCCAAGGATCAAATTTTGCTCTGCCCAGTGATTCACAGTTTTACCTATCATAGATAGGAAAATCTAAAAAATCTTCTAGATCTAGTCTTAATAATTTGCATATGGCAATGGTCCCTGAGTCAAATTTGGCCCCACCTTAGAGGCCAGATGTTTTCAGGGAATACATTTGAACAATCTTCTCTGACAACAAAGTATACTTTGGCATATCACCTTTATAGGAAAATAAATACCAGAGTTATGGCCCGCTGTTTATTATCTACTGTAGGCAGAAGTGGGATATAATAATGCCTTCCTTCCGTCCGTCCATCCCATTTCGTGTCTGCTCTACAACTCAAAAACTACTAGATTGACTGCAATGAAATTTCACACAATGATAGAAGGCAATGAGAGAAAGTGCAGAGGCCATACATAGCAAAAAATACTGTGGCAGGGGATATGGCTGTTTCTCGAGACGGATATGGCTGTTTCTCGAGACTGCTTTTTTTTGAAAAATGCTATATTTTCCTCAGTTAATCTGGAGTTTCTAATTTTTTCATCTAATGTTTACCAAACTTGTTCAAATTGTTAATATAAATAAAACCTTCAGCAAGTTTGATGACCAGCCATATTAGACTCACACCCATCCCAATCTTTGAAGTCACATTCATTAAATTTACAGATTTACAGGTTGACTGTCATTGATGGGAGGAGGACTCTTGATTTCGAGGTCAGTAGGTTTATAGTGTCGTTAATTCTGTGTGGCATGCTAATAATGTTAGTGGTGGGGGTATATTAGTCAGTCCCTAAAGTGACTAGTTTATAATGTTTTATTTTATTTGCATAACACAGGTAAAAGAAAAGTTGCGGTCTACAAGAAATCATCCGACTCAGTATCCCTGAAACTGGAAGATTGTCCTGATGGGTACTACCAGGATTCACGTACACAGTGCCTTCAAGCCTGCAGGAACAAGCATCCTCATGTCCGAGACCATGTGATAGTACATAGGCAACCGAATACAATGTCTCCCGGAAGAGGCTACTGTGACTATAAGAATGGCTGGTTTAACTTAGACAACGTCACCTTTTTCAGTCTGAGTAGGCAACATGCATGTGTGCACAGAGGGGAACATTCTTTACAATGTCCTGATGACAAGATTGTCCTACCAAGTGAGTAATTTTGATCAAAAACATATCATGGTAAAGAACCATGGTACAGTGTCATTGCCTGCTATAAATAGAACAAACCAAGCACGCACGCACACGTGTATGTCGATGATCTTGCAGGCAAAAGATATATTTCCATGCACAAATATTACCAACAATATGTAACATTTGACCTGTAAACCCTAGTTGCAACCTCAATCTATGGCAGCATGGAAACTAAACATCTAAGGAATTTCATGACATTTTTTTATTTTCACAAAAACAAAAAATACCCCTTAATAATATATTTTAAACATGGCCACAGTGTTTTAGCTCAACTTTGCCAGGCAAAGACTTAAAGTGAGCTATTGCTTAACAAAAGCACAGGCACCCCCTACACGAGAGAGAGAAGAAGAAATTGTGTTGTAGTATATGTACATGCAAGTGATATGAAAATGCAACACGGGAATTTCCGCTATATACTGTATGTACAATATGCTGCTTTTAATCGAAAGGTACATGGCTACGTAAGACCTTTCCTTTTGGAAAAAATACTAAAACAACAAATAATACAGCAAATAGTATTCCTGCAATGTTTCATTATTCACAGAGTACGTTTTTGGCTCAATCATGTGAGCAAACTTAGGATGCAAAATTTTGCAAACTATTTACGTTAAATACAGTACTAGTAGAGGCAGAATTCACTGTCCAGCTATGTTTGTTACATCACAAATTGCTTGGTGTCCACATTTTTAAAAAAATTCAGAGTTGAATAATAAAGTTCTTTTACATGTTACTGCATTTGTTTTTGCACTACTAAAATACCTCAGAAGATAAAGTAACACTTCACGAAAAAAAAGTTGTGAGTCTTAATTTTTTTTTTCCAAAATTGGTGATGTAACGAAGACATTCCACTATAAATGGAACCCTTTTTTGTTGTAAACATGTGCTTTATTATAATTTGTAATGCTTTGTCACATAAATAGTTTTTTATGCAGAAAAACAAAGCATACCCTGCAGTGTTTTGAAGTATACAATCGGTTTTCAGACTTTTATATGCAGATGTAACTGGACACGACATTCAGAGATGGCGCACATCAAAAAGTAAAGTAATATACTTTTGTGGCAGTAATATCAGATATTTGAGGCCTATATATATATATTTGTTAAATTATAAATAATTTTGTCACAAGCTTTGAAACTAATGTCAGTCGTGTCATTTAATTAAATTTTTTAGTTAGACGTAACTTGGGACTCTATAACGCAAATGCCAAAATTGGTAAGGAATGGTGTCAACGTTACGTATTCATGTAATATGAACAGTGTGATAACAGGCATTTTTTAAGAAATTCCCAATTTATCTGGTTAAAATTAACACAGTTCATATATATGCATAAACTGCGAATTATGACTGCTTAAAATACAGCGTGTAGCGATGTAAACACAATGACTTTGTAGACATAACATATGACTCCAAAACACCAGCTACGGATCGATATTTAGAACACATTTCAACTGAACGTGCATGAAATCAAACGTTTTAAACCACCAGAAAATTGAGACAAATCATTCGTGTGTGCACCCATGCAGGCGAAATATACAAGCTGCATCAATTAATGTCATGAAACTGAATGAAATAAACCCACCTTGAATCTGTTAGGACGTAACTCCCACGACAATACTTACCCATGCTTCGCTTGTTCCGCCATGTTGTCGATACTACACAAATCAATGCGCGCGCAAGGCGCTACTTTTCTGTGGCGTGACTAGCTATATATGCCACACAGATAAAGTTTGTCGAAATACCCAATGGGCTGTGTACACGAACAAAATCTGAATAATTTGTGACGTAACATTTGAGACACGACTTTAGACTAAATATTTCGGATGATCAATACACGTTTTGTATGTATTTATGGGAACTATTTTTTCTCATCAAATGAACGCCTGACCTAGTTAAAATTAAAAATAGGCCACTCGGTGCATTATAAATGTCTGGTGTCAGCCAAACACCAAGCGATTCGAGACGTAACATATTTTGACACGAAGTGTTACGTCACATTTTCTGCAGACAAAATCTGGATTTTTATTTTTTTCACTCCTCCAAATGCTTATTTGGCAAATGGACATTGGAAAATAAACCTTTTTATAAAGATATACCGTCTGAAGCGACCGAATTCCAATGTGCTGAAGAAGGCAATATCAGTTTTCTAAACCCACTATAAAAAATGTTCATCAAATGTCCAACAAAACTGACCAAGTTTTATAAAAAATAACTAGTTCTTTTATTTTTAGAAATTGTTATTATACACATATTAAATTCCATCAATGTCGTATTTTTAATGATAACAAGACTGGAAGCAAAAAAAACACGCAAACTATAAGAATATCCATTTATTTGAGATGTAACTGAAAATGCAGGACAGTGAATTCTACCTCAGTACTGAACTAGCTCAATTTTTCGAAGAGCAACTTCAACATTGATGAAGTTCTTGTTACAAAGTGTAGTGTGATTAAAACGTCTACAATATCACAGTTGTGTCCTTTCTCTAGTTAACTGCAACTTTTTTTTAAAAAAACATCTTGGGATTTCTTTGGAATATTATGTGCAATTAAGTGTGCAGTATATACAATATATAGCGGAAATTCCTGTGTTGCGTTTTCATATCACTTGAGTGTATATATAAATACAAGGCTGGAAGCTAATTTCACACACGTTTTTTCGGATTTTATTTTTTACCTCTAATGGTCCGTGTGTAAATGCCACTCAGCGATTGGATCAGGTATACATTTTTTCGTTTCTGCAACATTGGTTTACCAAAATATGCTCTACTGACTTGGAAATTCATCAACAATTACAAAATATCCCAGACAAGAAGGAGGTCTGCACAAAAAAGACAATATTTACGAATCCGTCACGTGACGCTCACACTTCAGTTACGGAGTGCATTGAATCTAATATAAATTTCCCGTTGTTTTCGTAGTTTGTTTACATTTACAGGTCAAGGTCACGTTTTATAAATTGTAACGAAATAAAAGAATGTTGATATGAAAGTGTTTAAGATATTTATTTAACATTCAGCTTTTATGAAAAATTACAGTTTGTGTACAAACCATTTTTCGTAAAAGTATAGCTGTCATATAAGCGAAGCAGGTCAATGCACTCCATAATTGGCGCGTGATGGATTCGTAAATATTGTCTTTTTCGTGCAGACCTCCTTCTTATGTGGGATTTTTTGTAATTGTTGATGGATTTCCAAGTCAGTAGAGCATATTTTGGTAAACCAATGTTTAAGAAACCAGGAAAAATGTATACCTGATCCAATCGCTGAGTGGCATTTACGCACGGACCATTAAGGAGATAAAAAAAAAAATCTGAAAAAAACGAGAGTGAAATATAATATACATCTACTACAACACAATTTCTTCTTCTCTCTATTGCTCTTCTCTCTCTCCTGTAGGGGCCACCTGTGAACAAAAGGATGTATTATGGTATGCATTGTCCGTCCGTCCGTCCGTCCGTCCGTCCGTCCGGCCTTCCTTCCATCCATCCATTAAGAGTTTAAATTCCACATGATAACTCTTAAAGTATCACACACAGGAAACTACATACATACAGGCTTTCAAGCGCCCCTACTATTTCCTACTTTTCTGTTTTTGTTCCTACCTTTTCCCACTTTTTCCCAAAAAAAGTCCCACTATTCCTACCTTTTCCCCTTAGAATCTGAAAAATATTTATTAATCTGTTAATGGAGTCTTTGATGTGTAGTATTTGTTACAGTTTTCATTGCAGAATCAATATTAACCTTACATGACTGGGCCACCTTTTGATGTGATTTTGAGGTTCTCACTTAACAGTTATGAATGACAGCAGACTGGTCTGATATGTGATACACAAGGTTGTCTACAACTGTATGTAAAGCCTCAGTGTCTCATCAAGAAGTGCAATAGTATACAAATTAATGCTGTCTGTGAGTAGAATGGCTGATACTGTCATCTACCAAGTTTGTATAAATAGTAACCCTGGGGTCAAATCTGGCCCCGCCCCCGGGATCACAATATAACAGTGTTATATAGGAAAATAATTGAAAAAATATTCTTCTTTGAAACTACAAGAGCTAGAAGTCTAATAATTGTGCATGTAGTGTATATTTCCCTACAAAGTTTGTTCAAACATGACCCCAGGGTCAAATTTTGCAAGCCCCCCAGGGTTCTCTCCAGCGCCTTAAAGCACTGCGGTGCCACACTGCTTGAAATTCAAAATCCCTATTAGCACTATCCTTTAAATTAGCCCGGTGCATTAAATTCCAAGCGCAGTGCTTAGATTTTGCTTATTGGTATTTGAAATAACCCTTACAGAGCCCCTCTGTCGGTGTCGCTCGCCAGATTGTGTGAAATACCTCCCCAAATGACAAGTTTTGACTGTCATTCTCGCTTGGAAGGTAGTGGGCAATCCAGTCTGCGACCTTCCAACCATCACCTTGCCGAAATATATCGAGGTCATATGGATTTTTGACCAATCAAATACAGTAATAATTCATTAATTTACATATTCATTGACTCTTGAGCTTATTAGCATCTTTGTTTACATAGAGTTATATAGTAAAAACGTGTAGCGACTACTCCTCGGAAACTACCTACGGATTTTCATGAAACTTCTCAGGAATGTTGCTCTTGATGTCTAATTGATCCTAGCAAAATATCAGATTGGCCGGAAATTCAAGATGACCGCCACGGCTAAAAATAGATTTAAAAAAAAAGAAAAAAGTTGGTAGCGACTACTTCTTGAAAACTATAAGTGATATTGGTATGGGACTTTTTTATAAAATGATCAGCATGGTATGATGTTTGGTCCTTGTCGAAAATCATTTTGATTCTAAATTAAACATGGCTGCCAGTGGCCATCTTTGTTTACATAAAGTTACGTAGTAAAAACTTGTAGTGACTACTCCTCTGAAACTACTTGACGGATTTTCATGAAACTTCACTGGAATATTGCTCTTGATATCTAGTTGATCCTAGCATAATTTCAGGTCGTCCGGGAATTCAAGATGGCTAGTTTCTAGTTGTGCCTATTGCGTTTTTTTCCAGTTTGTTGATTTTTGATGGAGTTACGGCCCCTTGACATTTTTACTTTAGATTTCTTGTTGGCGTTACTCCTCCTAAACGCCTTGTTGGATTTCGATGAAACTTGGCTGGAAGCATCGGGAAGATGTCCAGTTGTGCATATCGCGCTTTTGTTCCAGTTCGCTTGACGGTATGAAAGTATAAAATTAAACGTATATGGATGTGCATCTGTCCCAAAAAGCGTTGCAAAACTTAGCGATATCTTTCCCAAAAAGTGTTGCAAAACTTAGCGATATGCTTCTTTTTTCATAAGTCTACGGTTTTCGCGATTCCAAAAAGAACGCAAGAAAAGATATTTGTTTAGTTTTGAATGTTTGATAAACAGGCCTTACACTACTGCATAAATATTCAAAAATAAGACCAAGTGGACTTAAATGTGGGGCAAGTGAGTTTTTGGGCAGGGCAATTGCCTTTTGAAAATACACATGCCCATGGGGGCAGGGTTCTCCTCAGTATTTTTTTCAGGCGCTGGTCAGGAGGGGACTCCCCCCACCACCCCTCATTCTTTTTTTTTTTTTATATATAATTCTAAGATACACCATCTGCTCTGAGATGATTTTTAATTGTAAAATTAATGGCTGATTTAAATTAGAAAGCACTCTCAGGGCTATAGATTGTTTCAAAACAGGTTTTTTGGAAATATTTTTAAAATCCACTTTCTCAGCCTCAGGGGTCAAATGTTTACATAGACTTATAAAGGAATACACATGTCTTAATACAATAAATCCAGAAAACGAAAAATAACAGGTATAACGCAACTCCACAGGATGTCAGATAGTTTGCATTAAAGAACAATGTTGTATAAACACAGGTGTTTTATGTATAGACAGACACCTGTTTTATCTGTCATTGTTTATTACCTCTACTGGCCAGTGGCTATGCCATGGTCTGTTGTCTGTCTTCCGTCCATTGACTTTTTGAAGTCAACACTGTAGCATCTTCATTTGCTTCCAATCTTTACCAAACATCGCTACAGTCATAATATTGATAATACCACCAATATCAGATAGTAAACATCAGAGTTACGATTACTGTCACAGTGGTAAAAAATCTACTGTTCCGTATCTTGGAGGTTCATGCATCAGTTGCTAAATTTGAATTAATGTTTTAGAGATCATATTTATTATAATGGTGTATTTCAGATGGCACCTGTGCAGTTCCATGTGTGGTTGGTTATGAAAGGGACCCAGATAATGAATTTAGGTGTTCACTAAAGGTTTCAAGTAACACCAAGTAAGTAGCATATTGAAACTATGTACCCTAGAACAGATTTGCTCCATGGTTACCATAATAATACTTCATTTTGTGCCTTTGTCCTTATTACTCACTTATTAACCACTAAGAAATATATTCATTAAACTAAACCTTTGCAAGTATTTTTAGCGTCGTAATGGCTTTCATCAAACTTTTTCACATGTATAGGGTAACTCGCCCCTGAGTCGGACAGGTTATTGGTTCTCGACACCTCTGTCTATTTATGTTCATGCTCCTGCTTGCTGAAACCATCTGGTTGCTTCCTCAGTGTTTAATGTATCAATCGATGTCAACTGTTAAGCAGTACCAGCATTTTTGCTGAGATTACATCATACTTTTCGCAATCACAAAATCGCCCTAGGGTCGGACATTTTTTGCAACTTCAGTAGTGGGTCAAAAAAATTGCTTCGATGTTGCCATAAGCTCAAATAAAGAAATTGTCCTTAGTTTTCTTCATGTATGTATATAAATTTCCTTACATAAATTACATATTTTAGATGTCTTCTTGTGTAAAATGTTCGGGTATTGGCTCCTGACTTCAGTGTTCGCCTTCAGGGCAGATATATTTAGACATGACCCAAAGTCGAACAAGTAATTGCCCTTGAGTCGGACTATAAAGGTAGCTGGAGAAATCAATAGATTGGTGGTAATTCTTGTTGTTTTGAATGAAAGAAATCATTGGATTGCCTCCCTTTCGTAGTAACAGTTATAGACCGTTTCCAGTTGAGAAAGATATTCAACCATCAATAGCTGTCCGAGTCGGTGGAAATTTCGACTTAAGGGCGAGTTACCCTATTGACTTTTGCATTGAATCAAGTACTGCAGACTTCATAGCTAAATCAGGCCATAGAGGAATCTAGCCATTTGAGTGAGTCAGATCACCTCAACGATTTCAACAAATGACGCTCACAGCTAATGAGATTTTTTTTAACCGCCTAGTTAAAAATACTTCACCCTGGTTCCTAACCATAGTAAGGATATTTCTTATTCAGGTCTTTTATTTTATATGTTCAAATTCAAATTTGAAGGGCAAAATCTTATTTTCACTAGAACCAGATTTTTAATATTGTATGGTTAAGAAACGAAACGTAAATAATGTTGTATTTCCAAATATGGTTGGCTGTATCGATGGATTTTACTTGTTTTCTTAATTTGGCGACTGCCATTGTGTGTTAATTTTTAATTTACAAATTTTCAGCAACCTGTATCAACCATTTATTATAATAATAACTCATAAAATGGTGGTTCTTGCAATGCCTTGGCCTTTCATCTTTATATAAAAATTATATCTAGTTGGAAATATTTAGAAATGTTAGAAAAGAACATCCATTATTAGAACTATATTTCTCATGGATTATGTGTATTTAACATGGTTCTAATATTTGATGCTTTTTTCAACAGTTCTAAACAGGGTTTAACTTTTTTTTAACGGGGAACGTATTTGAACAGTTTTTTACTAACACAAACATTAATGGGAATTTAACGGATAGTTAAACTCTGACCTCATGACCTTGAACTCTATCTGTTTAACATGCTGAATGAAGCCTTAAGCTTCTAGTCTCAACATTTATCTCTTAAGTTCATGATTGTCTCAATAATTCTGAAAATTAGTTTAAGGGAGGGCACTACTAATAATTCACACTGGAGCACTCTTTTTTTATGACATAGGTAATCTTACTTAAGTTTAAGTTTTGAAATGAGAATGGTAATAGTTTCCAGTAATAATCGCATATTGTTATTCGTCAATACGAGGTAGTAGTTTCCGGTAATAATTGCATATTGTTATTCGTCAACACGAGGTAGTAGTTTCCGGTAATAATCGCATATTGTTATTCGTCAACACGAGGTAATAGTTTCTGGTAATAATCGCATATTGTTATTCGTCAACACGAGGTAATAGTTTCCGGTAATAATCGCATATTGTTATTCGTCAACACGAGGTAGTAGTTTCCGGTAATAATCGCATATTGTTATTCGTCAACACGAGGTAATAGTTTCCTGTAATAATCGCATATTGTTATTCGTCAACACGAGGTAGTAGTTTCCGGTAATAATCGCATATTGTTATTCGTCAACACGAGGTAGTAGTTTCCGGTAATAATCGCATATTGTTATTCGTCAACACGAGGTAATAGTTTCCGGTAATAATCGCATATTGTTATTCGTCAACACGAGTACCGTATTTCCCCTAACAAGAGTGCCATCTTTAATAGTAGTGCCTCCCACATTTTCAAAAGAAAATGGAATTGTGATTCGAAGAATTTGGTCAAAGATCAAGGTCACTTTAACTAAAAATAGAAAAGGGTCAGTAGGGCTTATACGATGGTCTGGGTTCGTCTTCCACCGTCCGTCTCTTGTCTGTTAATGTTTTGATGTAAATGCTTGAGTACTTTCATTTTGCATGCAATCTTTATCAAACTTGGCCATTATTAATATCCATAAAAGCTTGGATGAGTTCGGAAACCACCAATACTGGATAATAAACATCGGAGTTATGGCCCTTGATATTATGAAAAATGCCATATTTTGCCTTGTAAACACTCGAGCACCTTGTCAACACTCTAGCACCTTTATTTTGAATCTGATCTTTACAAAATATGGTCAGAGTCTTGGTAGACTAGATTAAAACTCTGTTATGTTTGAAAACAACCAATATCAGAAAATAAACATCAGAGTTATGGTCCTTTATTTAATGAAAATCATTATCAAAGTTTGGTTTGTGATCAGTAAGTTTTTTTGGGGGGCATGTTGTTCAATATATATTAATATTTAAGATATTACGCATAAAACAATACTTCATTGTTCACCTTTAAGTTATAACTCAACTCTTGAAAATGCTTCAATATTACAGACCTCCTGAGAGTACGCTTGGACAATCTGGACAAACTGTACAGTCATGGGACAGTTCTTCAACACAATCCATTGGATTTACCACCAAGAGCGCCAAAGGTTTTCTTGATACATACCTTTTATTGTGTTGCTGGGTTGCATGGTGGACACTTAGAGATCATTTTCGACTTTGTCCGTCCATTTGTCACACTATAACCTGCAACCTAATCTTGGCCATGACTTGAAAAGTATTTCATCTATGTTCATGAAACACACATCTATGATTCTTCATCTTTACCCAAGAAATGTCGACAGACATATCCAACAACTCTGACTTTCATTTGGGCAGAGTAATGCCCATTTTTATAAAACTTTATGCAAGCTAAGCTAGCTCATAACTTGGCTAACCTCATCCATAACTTGAACAGTATTTGACCTATGTTCAGGAAATTTAACACACAATTTCATCTCAACCAAAGGAATGTCATTACACATGTCCAGTAACTCGTTTTTTGCTCCGTTTTTTATAAAACTTTTAACCTGCAACCTAATAACCTAGCTCCTAATTGGCAAAATATTGGTCATGAAACTTTGTACAGTTCTTTCTTAGGCCAAAAAAAAAATGGTTTGTTTCTGCTAACGGCTTCAAAAAAAAAATAGTGTAGGTAGGTAGGCAAAACTTATTTATTTTATTTATTTTTTATTATTAATGACCTTATTTTTGTTAATGAAAAAACACTTTTAATATGATAAAAAATACTGGGGAAGGTATTAGTACCTAGATAATACATGGTTATGGCCGTTTTTCAATATTTAGTAATGTACACTGGAAACCCCAGGGGTCGTGGGTTCAAATCTCACTGGAGGAATGTTTTTTTATTTTTATTTTTTATCTCCATAAGAAACCTTGGTTCATGGGGTCAACTTTTTATTATAAATGTTGTTTTTTTCAAAAAAAAAATCAAATTTTTTTTTTTCAGTAAAAAAAGTTAGTGTCGGCTGCTAAATAATAGGGTCGGTCGGGTTAGCAGAAACAAACACTTTTTTCTTTTAAGCCTTATCAATTATTCAATGCCATTGGCATATTCATAAGCATAACACTTTAGCCTGAAACCTAATACAGCTCACCGCTTATTTAATAACCTTCCTCCAGATGTAACATTTAAAAGGAGCTAGTGGAGTAAAATTTACAATGGAAACTAACTGTCTTCACCTAAGATGACCTTAACATATCTTTTTATTTTGACTTTTTGTTTAAATCACTAAAATATCGGGAGGCGATCTTAAAACAATGTTGGGTGTCAATCCCTAAACAAATATATCAATCAGAATGTTGTTTTTCAGTTGTATATTAAATGTGCAAATAAATAGGGCCTCATGTGCCACGAGAATGGAGCGGGAATATTGTGTCATCCTTTGTTTGTTCGTTTTGTTCGTACCATCGGACGAAAGACTTTTTACATTTATTAAATCTGTTTTTGCACCTACCAGCGGCTGTATACATGTATGGGTGTGGGGACATGTAATGTTGCCCTTCTCATAATGTTTTACTCCTGATTGTTTTTATGTACTTAATTAAGTCAGACTTTATTGTCCTGACTACTCCTCCAGTTCTTCGGCGATACTTGGTAGGAAGCAGCGCTAGAGAAATTTCAAAATGCAAATCATTCAGAGACACTGGATCTACCTCACGAACCAAGACACCCCAACCCCCACCTACTGGAACCATTGTTATAATGGTTTTTAGCTCTACGGGCCGATTAGGCCAGCAGAGCTTATGGGATGACGAGTTTTCCGTTGTCCGTCCATCATCCGTTAACTTTTGCCTTGTGAACCCTCTAGGGCCTTCATTATTAATCTGATCTTTACAAAACTTTGCCAGTGTCTTTATATCAATGAAAGCTCGGACAAGTTCGAAAACTAGCCAGATCGGATCAATTTCACCGGAGTTGTGGCCATTGTTTTGCTGAAAAGTCCATATTAAGCCTTGTGAACACTCTAGCACCTTCATTTATTTGATCTTTACCAAACTTACACAGATTGTTAATACCAATGAAAGCTTGGACAAGTTCAAAAACCAGCTTAATTGGGTCAGTAATACCGGAGTTATGGCCCTTGTTTTTTCTGAAAAATGTCTTATTAAGCCTTGTGAACACTCTAGCACCTTCATTTGTTATTTGGTATTTACCAAACTTGCACAGATTGTTAATATCAATGAAAGCTCAAACATATTCGAAAACCAGCCAATTCGGATCAGTAACACCGGAGTTATGGCCCTTGTTTTTTCTGAAAAATGTCTTATTAAGCCTTGTGAACACTCTAGCACCTTCATTTGTTATTTGGTATTTACCAAACTTGCACAGATTGTTAATATCAATGAAAGCTCAAACATATTCAAAAACCAGCCAAATCGGATAAGTAACACCGGAGTTATGGCACTTGTTTTTTCCCTGAAAAATTACATTTTCTGCCTTGTGAACACTCTAGTACCTTCATTTATTATTTGATCTTTACCAAACTTGCACAGATTTTTAATAACAATGAAAGCTCGAACGAGTTTGAAAACCAGCCAAATCGGATTAGTAACAGCAGAGTTATGGCCCTTCTTTTTATGAAAAAAAGCTATATTCTGCCTTGTGAACACTCTAGCACCTTCATTGATTATTTGATCCTTACCAAACTTACACAGATTGTTAGTATCAATGTTAGCTCAGACAAGTTTGAAAACCAGCCAAATCGTATAAGTAACACCGGAGTTACGGCCCTTGATTTAGTTAAAAATGCTGTATTTTGCTTCAAGACAATAGGGCTTTCATTTGGACAGATTTTAATGGAACTTTGCAGGGATGATCCATACCAAATCTAGTTATGTATATCTTCACCGTGTTCCAGTTGAATGATTTTTGGCAGAATTATGGCCCTTTAAAGGTTTTAATACACAAACTTTGTCCGGACTTTTTTTCCTGAACCCCTAGCCAGATTTCAGAGAAGCTTTGCAGGGATGATCAGTACCAGGCCAAGTGGTGCATATCATCTCTATGTTCTGCTTGAATAATTTTTGGCTGAGTTATGGCCCTTTAAAAGTTTTACTACACAAGACTTTATCTGGACTATTTCTCTTGAACCCTTTTCTCTTGAAACTTTGAAGGGATGATAAGCCTAGTTATGCATGTGATCGCCATATTTCGGTTGAAAGATTTTTGGCTGAGTTATTGCCCTTTAAAAGTTTTAATACACACATTTTGTCCGGACTACGTTCTCCTGAACCCTTGACAGGATTTCATTGAAACTTTGCAGGGATGATCATTATCAGGCCTAGTTGTGCATGTCATCGCTGTGTTCAGGTTGAATGATTTATGCGGAGTTATAGCCCTTTAAAGGTTTTGATACACAAACTTTATCCAGACTAGTCTCTTCTGAACTCCGAAAGAATTTCTACGAATTTTGGCAGTGATGATAAGTACCAAGTCTCGCTGTGTTCTGGTTGAATGAGTTATGGCCTAATATACAAAAACTTTATCCCGAAAAGTTTTCCTGAACCACTGGGAATAGCTGGATTTCAGTGAAACTTGGCAGGGAATGATCAGTACCAAGCCTATTTGGGCTTGTTGGTGGTGTGTTCCCATCAAAGACTCCATACAGCGAGTAGAGCGATACAGGCCCTCTTGGGCCTATTGTATTAAGTTTACTAGCCTATGAGATGGCGAGTTGTCCATCATTGTCTGTCGTTGTCCGTTGTCTTCAATCCGTTAACTTTTGCCTCATTAAGACAATAGAGTCTTCATTTTTCATCTGATCTTTACCAGACTTTATGAGATTGTTAATATCGATGAAAGCTCAGCCAGATCGGACCAGTAATGCAGGATTTATTGTCCTTGATTTAGTTTAAAGGCTATATTTCACTAATGCTAGGACAATAGCGTGTCACATTTTCGAGGAAAATGCGATATATACGGATCACTTTGTCGTCCGTCAGTCAGTCCGTCCGTGACAAAAACTTAACGTTGGTTATAACTTTCTCATTTCATCAAACTTTCAGTATATACTCATCATGACAACATCGACATGACCATGCTAAAATATAAAGGTCAAGTGAGTGATTCAAAGTCATTTTGGCCCACTTGTATAGAGCTTGGAAACTTTAATTTTAATGCCACCACCACCGAATGGTGAGGGGAAGTATAACGTTAGCCATGTGCGTCCGTCCTTCCTTCCGTCCCGAAAAGTTTGTGTGTCTATCTCCTCCCACACTTTTCAACCGATTGCTTCCAAACTTTACAGGATGCTTACCTATGATGTCAAGATGTGCATGTTGTTTCGTCGTCAAAATCGACCCAGTATTACCGGAGTTATGGCCCCTTTTTTGTCCAATTTTACTTGAAAACGTCTTGTTTGTCTATCTCCTCCCACAATTTTAAGCCGATTGCTTCGAAATTATACAGGATATTTTCCTATGATGTCAAGATGTGCATATTGTTTCGGCGTCAAAATCAACACAGTATTACCAGATTTATGGCCCTTTTTTTGTCAAATTTTATGTTTTACACAGATTATTTTCATGGACACATTTCTAGTTAGCTCGTCAGTCTGTCTGTCTGTTCGTTAACTTTTATTTGTAGCGACTACTCCTCTGAAACTACTGGATGGATATTCATGAAACTTTACAGAAATGCTGCCCATGAAGTCTAGTTGATCCTAGAAAAATTTCAGGCTCGCCGGAAATTCAAGATGGCCGCCACAGCTAAAAATAGATTTAAAATAAATAAGTTTGTAGCGACTACTTCTTGAAAACTATAAGACATATTGATATGGGACTTTTTCTAAAATGATCAGCATGACATGATGTTGGTCCTTGTCGAAAATCGTTTTGATTCAACGTTAAACATGGCTGCCAGCGGCCATCTTTGTTTACATAGTTATATAATGCAAACTTGTAGCGACTCCTTCTCTGAAACTACTTGACAAATTTCATGAAACTTCACAGGAATGTTGCACTTGATGTCTAATTGATCCTAGCAAAATTTCAGGTCGGCCGGAAATTCAAGATGGCCGCCACCGCTAAAAAGAGATTTTTAAAAAATAAGTATGTAGCGACTACTTCTTGAAAACTATAAGAGATATTGATATGGGACTTTTTCTAAAATGATCAGCATGACATGATGGTTATATGAGTTGAACATTATTTTGATTTGACATTAAACATGGCTGCCAGTGGCCATCTTTGTTTACATACAGTTATATAATGAAAACTTGTAGCGACTACTCCTCTGAAACTTCTTGACGGATTTTCATGAAACTTCACACGAATCGTGCTCTTGATGTCTTATTGATCCTAGCAAAATTTTCAGGTCTGCAGGAAATTCAAGATGGCCACCATGGCTAAAAATAGATTTTCAAAATACAAGTTTGTAGCGACTACTTCTTGAAAACTATAAGTGATATTGATATGGGACTTTTTCTAAAATGATCAGCATGACATGATGGTTATCCGAGTCGATTATTATTTTGATTCAATGTTAAACATGGCTGTCAGCGGCCATCTTTGTTCACATAGAGTTATATAATGAAAACTTGTAGCGACTACTCCTCTGAAACTACTTGACGGATTTTTAAGAAACTTCACAGGGATGTTGCTCTTGATGTCTTATTGATCCTAGCAAAATTTCAGGTCGGCCGGAAATTCAAGATGGCCGCTGTGGCTAAAAATAGATTTTCAAAAGACAAGTTTGTAGCGACTACTTCTTTAAAACTATAAGTGATATTGATATGGGACTTTTTCTAAAATGATCAGTATGACATGATGTTGATCCTTGTCAAAAATTATTTTGATTTGACATTAAACGTGGCCGCCAGCGGCCATCTTTGTTTACATAGAGTTATATACTGAAAACTTGTAGCAACTACTCCTATGAATCTACTTGATGGATTTTCATGAAACTTCACGGGAATGTTGACCTAGCTATCAAACATCTATCAGTAGAGCTTCAAGGTCATTGACCTCTTGTTTTCATTTGAATTCCACCAAATTTGTGGAGCAAGTAGAGCAATACAGGCCCTCTTGTTTGAAAATATTTTATTTTATGAGGTTTTCCATGTCATAGAAGAAATTGGGACAAGTTAAACAAACTAGCAATATCAGTATAAGACAAGATACAGCCGAGTTATGGTTCTTGAAAATATTTAGTAACGCTCTAGTTCCTTCATGTATTCATCTAATCTTTGCCATGCTTGTGCAGAATATCTTCAATAAAAGACTAAAAGCTCAGTGAAGTTTTTAAACAAATTAGCTCAGTAGCTTTGTTTTTCACTTGAATCCACCAAACTTGTCAAACAATATACAACTTGTCAAGGAGATATATTAATTACCGTGGACACCATGCAGCCAGTAGACAGATGCAGGCCCTCTTGGGCCTCTTGTTTGTATTTGGAATGATACCCATATTCCCCACGGATGCTTCCAGTCACTTTAACCGAAATGGCAAAAAAGTTGGTATCAACAATGCGGTTGATAATGTGTAATCTAATACATACATGTATTTACAAAATGAGTGTGTGTCATTTATGATTTTAGATGGCATTATTATTAGACAATTTTTATACCGTAAGATCGACTTTTAGCTTCATGTTCTGAAACTAGCATTTTCATATATTTCAGATACCGTCCCTAGTAATCAACCAAATTTGGTACCAGTTTTAACAATTTTGGCAGCAGTGGTTGTTGGTATTCTAGGTAAAGCTATTTACATGTATTTTCAATATCTAAGTAAAATAAAATTATTTAAATCAACATCTTATTAGCTCATTATGATTTCAGACTTCATTATCCTCTTTAGTTCAGATTTCTTAATCATCTCAATACGTTGCAATCATTTTCTGTGTTCAAACATTGTCATTGAAATGGGTATTTGAATCCAAACCTTTTTAATCTAATAGATTTAAACGTGTTATTCAGATCTGTGTTCCTCCAGCATTACATTACACTTCAAAATGATAATTACACCATTTTTATATATGAACATTGACCACCAGATATTCACTGGTCATTTTGACAATAGAAACCTTACACTGACCAATACATAAATAAGGCCATCCTTAAAAATATATTTGTTTGCTGTTTCCCGACCCAGGATTTTATAAGTGGGTAGGTAGGTAGGTGAATTTATTTTTTTTTGGCCAAAGACTAAAAAACCGTAAGAAATTAAAGAAAAATATACTAAAATCAGTAAAAAAAAAAAGAATTGCTATAAAAAGTTTTGGATAGGGCCCTTTTTGGTGGGTAGGTAGGGAAACAGCAAACCAACATTTTTTTTCAATTTCGATTCAGATTATGAGGCCCACCCAATAAAGCCTTTTTCTGTGCAGTAAAATATAAACACACAACAGAAAGTTGTTCATTTAATGCTTTGCTATCATTTTTGTTTTAGAAACAATAAAGAAATATCAGACAAGTTTTGTATTTGAACTAGCTAAATTATGAATATGCTTTTCTAAATCACAAAGTTGTGTTTAGCTTTTCTTACTAAAGACATATCTAATATAGCAATATAACACAAAGAAACTTTAAACTACAAGCGGGCCTCAATTTATATACCTGAGTTGATTGCTGGAGCATGCAGTCAGTAAATAAACAAGATTCCCATGCTTTTTCAATGACCATGTAGCGATGGGAAATATTAGGAAATATGTCCTTAACAGGGCTTCTAAAATCGCCGGTTTATCGGTTCCCAGACCGAAATCTGTGTCTCCAGACTGTTTTTCTTTTCAAAATCTCTGTTTAAATCGGTCCCAGATATTGTATCTATCAGTCGTTAAAAAATCTACAATTGCCCTTCACACCTAAAATATGCCTTGCGGCAATATTCTTTGATCCATAACACGATTGTTTGTCACTCGCTGTGCGAAAGTAGGTCAATTTGGTCAATTTGGACTAAACCATTACTGATAGTAGGGAGTTTTCCGGAAGAGTCTATAGCCATGTAGCACGCCTTTGATGTGTGATCAGTGAAAGTATATCACGCATTCTGTTGGTTCACTGAAGCGAGTGTTACCGTCTGTAATTTCTTTGATATACCGTTAGTCGTAAGTTGTTAGCCTGTTTGCTTGTGTTGGTTTGTTTTTTCAAGTGGCCAAAGCTGGGACTGAAATTTGTTTGCGTCATTAAAATACCGAGATGTGTTAATTGTTTGTTTGATTTTTTTTTTACAATAACTTTAAGTATAATATTAATGACATTAATTAAGGAAAGTGATCAAACCTGACACCGTTTTTTTTTTGTCGGACCGAAATTGTTTGCGTTAGTCGTAACATTTGGTATTAATTAAGCTAATTGATGAAAAACGATATTACTCAAATTTATGTAAATCCGTATATAATCCGCTAGTCCGCGCGTGTAAGTCCGCGTTTTATACCTACCCGGTTTATTAGACTCTTCCGGTTCAATTCCTCAAATGATCAACAATTTTAATATTGAGTGAAAATTATTCATTCAGTAAAGCGAAGACATGATGTCAGTCATTAAAATGTACAAATTGTGATAAAGTAATTTATAAATAATACAAATATAATACAAACATACATTTTAAATAGTTTTCTATATCAATGACTGAACGGAAAAAATGCATGGTGGGTGGGGTACGGCGATTTAGGTGATTTTTTCAAAATAAGTGTGATTCTTACGGCAGTTAAAAACCTGGACCGATTTGCATTTTAAAATTTAAGAAGCCCTGGGCGCCATATAACCTTTCCATACATGTGATACCTCACGGCGTGAAATGAAATCTCACGGAATTCTTACCCTCCTTCGGCCCCACGGAATTGTGTGAAAAACTCCCGTAAAATTGCTAAAATCGATTTTTCGAAAATCATCGGTCTATTTCCTTTCTTTGGTATATGTTTGCGTAAAAGCCAACTTGATGTTACTGTCTCGCGAATCGCAAGACCGTCATGTGACATACCTGGATTTGACCTGGATCAATAGCCTGAGGGGAAAGTGGATAAAACTGTTATTGGCAAACAGTTCATTGGCTTAATTGATCTTATCAAAGGATTAGCAGCACACTTATGAAGTCTTTAATGATGTCTGTAATTAAACAGGTTCGATATGACTTGAAACAAATTGCCGGTGTCATTTATTTAGAAGTGGAAATCGAATGTTTGTTAAAGGTGACGCAGTAACTATCGGATAGCAAAAACGAAACTAGACTTTGTCAGAGTGAATTTGGTATGCATGATTTAATTAAAACAATAAATGAATTTTTATAAAGATTTATTATTCAAAAGGTCCAGTTCCGTGATTGACGGTGATTGACGTACGTTGCTTTAGTTCGATGTTTGTATGTGTGATTTCAGATTTTACTTTAAAAACAGAAGGGTTGATTGATGTTGGTTGCTTTTGTTCCAACATCTGTTCACAGCCTCCTCAGTATAAAAGTAAACAATACAGCCATATACTATGAGTATAGACCAAGCAGTGAACTTGTGAGGAAATGTAAGGGTGTGTGCAACTAAGTTCAGGATTCAATATGTTAAAGTTAGGGCTGTGAGTGTGTTCAAGAGATGACACTTATATTTATAGTGTTAGATGACCTTACATGTTTATCATTGGTTATTATTAAATAAAATATTGTTTAAAAACTGTTTTTATTCATTCTGACATCAATGAAGAAACTTGTTTAAAAGTGTATTTTTAGGTATTCGTTTTTTTTGCATGAATCTCCCTTAAAAAAATCACTAAACTCCCAGATTGAGGTCCTGAAAGTATCACATGTATGCCTTTCATGTGTCGGTGCACCTTAAAACTAAATTCATTTCAATTCCAACATGTCCCTCATACCTGCCAAGCCTCTCCCATAATATAATTCATTAATTCCAACAAAATCTCCCTATTTCTGAGACCAATCTCACTTTTTCTAAGACCAATATCCCTAATTCGAGACCATCTCTCCCTATTTTTCAGAGACCAATCTCCCTATATCTGTGATGACCTCTGTCACCCGGCCTGCTTCTGATGTCCTTGTTATGCTATGCTACGCGGATTCAGAACTAGGGAAAAATAGGACGTTTGAAATAGATCAAGATTTTGAGAGATTATACGAGACCTTCAAAAAGCATATTTTCCAGTTAATTTAATATTATTTTTCTAATTTTTGAAGCAGCAAGTGAGGTTAAAATGATTAACTGGTGCATCAACAATTGACGTTGTACGTTTATTTACATGACATCACGCAAACGTCGACTTTATGCGCGTGAAAAAAACAATGCGCGAATATTTGGGCTAATCGCTAGTGACGCTTTAATTGGCCTAATCTGCCCAGACCGATATTTGCGTGTAAGACATATGCATGATACGGTCTTGGCAGGCCGAGACTATTTCTGTGACTACTATTCTTATATAAAGGTATACCATCAAAATGATACTGGGTAAACAAATATGAAACTTTAAAGAAACCAAATAACGACAAAATGACACTACAAAGCCGTTTATTAAAACTCTATCCAGGTGTTCAAGTCATATAATTGTGAATATGTGCTGAATAAAAAGTATAGGTTAATTCACGGTTCTTAAAATAATAATATGATCGAATGTACGTAAACTGAATTCAACTGAATTATTAGTTGGTACCGTATTTTACCTTGTATATAACGCACCCGTGTATAATACGCACACCCCCTTCTCAGAGGTCAAAACTGCGGTAAAAAAGTTGTTTCCGTGTATAATACGCATCAAAAAATTAGTTTTCCTAGATGAACCATTCGACGAAAATAAAAGGTTAAACAAATTTAAAAACAAGAGGCCCAAGAGGGCCTGTGGACGCTCTACTGGCTAATATGGCTCTTATGACATCAATAAAGCGAGTGACTATCGTCTTAAAGAGGCAAACTATAGCATTTTTAACTATATCAAGAGCAGTAACTCTGTGATTACTGGTCCGATCTGGCTGGTTTTCCAAGTTGGATAGTAGAGATAATAAAAATATAAAAAAAAAAAAAAAAAAAAAAAAAAATATATATATATATATATATAAAATAAAAATTAAAAAAAATAAAAAAATAAAAAAAAAATAATAAAAATAAAAAAAAATATGAAAAAAAAAATTAATAAAAAAAAAAGAAAATAAAAAAATAAAAAATAAAGAAATTAAAAAATTTAAAACAAGCATTGATGTAAAACTGTGACCCCCGGGGCGGGGCCAGATGTGACCCCAGGGTCAGCATTTGAACAAAAGTGGTAAAGGACCATAAGCTTATAGCAACAGCAAAATATTAAACCTCTGGCTCTTGCAGTTTCAGAGAAGAAGATTTTAAGTTTTTCCCTATACATGTCTATGTAAAACATGTGACCCTTGGGGCGTGACCAAATGTGACCCCAGGGTCACCATTTGAACAAACTTGGTAAAGGACCATAAGCTTATAATAATTGTAAAATATCTAACCTCTGGCTCTTGTAGTTTCCAAGAAGAAGATTTTTAAAAAAAAAATCCTATATAAGTCTATGTAAAACTGTGACCCTCGGGGCGGGGAAAAATTTGACCCCAGGGTCACCATTTGAACAAACTTAGTAGAGGACCATAAGTTGATGCTACATGTAATACATGAGAGCTCTGTGCCTTGTGGTTTCAGAGAAGAAGATTTTTTAAACTTTTTTCCTATATGTCTATATGAAAAACATGCAAAACCTCAATATACAAACTTTGGACCCCCGAGGCACGGCCATTTTTGACCACGGGGACTTTATTTGAACAAACTTGATAGTCTAGGCGTTGACGATCATTTTAAAAGAAAAACTGTTGAAATCTGTCAAGCGGTTCTGGAGAAGAAGATTTTTTAAGGTTTCGACCATATATGGTAATGGCAGCCATCTTGGATGTAGCGCTGACCTAATTTTAACAAATCTAAAAAGCATTCATCTAAGGATCATCCATTTGAAGTTTGGTCAAAATTAGCCAAGTGGTTTCTGACGAGAAGTCGTTTGAAGAATTCCCTATACATGTCTATGTAAAACATGTGACTCTTGGGGCGGGGCCAAATGTGACCCTAAGGTCACCATTTGAACAAACTTGGTAAAGGACCATAAGCTTATAGTAAATGCAAAATATCAAACCTTTGGCTGTTGTAGTTTCCGAGAAGAAGATTTAAAAAAAAATAATCCTATATAAGTCTATGTAAAACTGTGACCCCCGGGGCGGGGACAAATTTGACTCCAGGGTCACCATTTGAACAAACTTAGTAGAGGACCATAAGCTGATGCTACATGTAATACATGAGCGCTCTGTGCCTTGTGGTTTCAGAGAAGAAGATTTTTTAAAGTTTTTTCCTATATGTCTGTATGAAAAACATGCAAAACCTCAATATACAAACTTTGGACCCCCGGGGCACGGCCATTTTTGACCCCAGGGACTTTATTTGAACAATCTTGATAGTCTAGCCGTTGGCGATCATTTTAAAAGAAAAACTGTTGAAATCTGTCCAGCGGTTCTGGAGAAGAAGATTTTTTAAGGTTTCGACCATATATGGTAATGGCAGCCATCTTGGATGTAGCGCTGACCTAATTTTAACAAATCTAAAAAGCATTCATCTAAGGATCATCCATGTGAAGTTTGGTCAAAATTAGCCAAGCGGTTTCTGAGGAGAAGTCGTTTAAAGAAAAGTTAACGGACGACGGACGACGGACGGACGACGGAAGACGGACAACACACCATCCCATAAGCTCTGCTGGCCCTTGGCCAGTAGAGCTAAAAAATCTCTGATTGCATCACGACAATTAAAGCAGAATAATACGGTATAACAACTATCAGCAGATCGCGAAAATTAGCGTACAAAAGAAAACAACACCGGAACAATATAATTACTTCAATCATTAATTGCCAAACTTCAGGGGAGTACCTATCTTGTATCATCTCATCAACTCATCAAAGAGCCGATTATAATGCAGCAGATAATTGTCCGTAATCCGACAATTACATTTACTAAAACAAATACGACAAAGTCGTTGGTTACCGCAATCCATTACGCCGATTATACTAAACATTGTGTATTCACGGGAACCAGTGCTTACCATAAGTGTCATGCGTGATCAGTTACCTGTACACGCTAGAATACCCCGTGGCTAAATCTGGTAAAGGTCACACGACGTGTCAAAGTGCATCCTCAGAAATATCAATGCGTCAACTTCAAAGGATTATAGAAATAGAATAACCCACTCTACCTGTGTTTAAAGTGTGTCTGTACTGTAGCTATTTCTAAGTTTGCAAAACTTGTGAAATTTATAAACAATTTAGCGGATAACAGCAAAACAAAGGGAAAACATGATCATCCTTTATTGAAATTCTGCAACAAATATGCAAGTATTATTATCGCTTTTACTGTCGTCTGCAAGTGTCGTCGGGTGCATTTAACATATGAGAATAGAATTGTACAATACTACGTGTACCAGTCTAATGCATGGAAATCACGTGATATCAAGTCAGCTGATATAAATAACAAAATAAGGGCCGTCAATTTCGTTGACTCATTTATTGAAATTCTACAACAAATATGCAAACATTTATATAAAAACAAGCATTATAATAAACTTTATTCCTTTCTAAGTCGAATTAAGTCAATAAATTGCTTGTATAAAGCGAGTAAGTCACGAAAAATAAAGTATTATCGGCATTCACAAATGTCTGTCTGTTCGTCCCCGATGTTTTCATCAGCGTTTTTTTCTCCAGTCTGACATCGATTTTCTGCATATAAAATGCAAGAATTTTTTTTTTTGCATTGTTTCCATGTATTGTACACACACCCCTTTTGGAAACCGTAAAAGAAGTAAAAAATATGCGTACTATACAAGGTAAAATACGGTAACTCTTAATTTGACGCTTCAGTTTTGGGATTTACCCTTGCTGGTTAAAGCCATTTGCATTATCTCTATTATGTTTGAACTCTTAAAATATGTATGTTATAGATATACCTTGTAGCTGTTGTTGGTGGGATAGCAAAGTTAACTTCATATTATGTATATCCAGACTTTGCGAGAGTGGGTAAAGTTACCCTGGGTATGCTTATTACAGTGTTAATGGTAGATACCCGGATTGATTGATATTGACGTAAAATATTGTACCTGAGCTCAATCGATCTCATGTTCTACCCTGATGATTTATTACCATACAGTATTGTCCTTGAGGTAACTAGATCTCCCAGGTCATAGTAACCCAGATCTACCCAGCAACAAGATAAATCTGTGGATAGAGTCAAATGCAGAAAACCAACTACAAAATTCTTATCCCAAGGAATACAAAATGTGCAAAGGAATAATGTGTGTACCAGTGAAGTTCCCTAAAGTGTGCCTGGATTATGTGTTTCATTACGTGCTTGAGGATCAAAATCTGCCTGCTATAAGGCCCGGGATATGTATGACCTACATAGGACATGCAGGGGATATTACCATAAAAATGCATGGTAAGTCGTAAGTGCAGTTGTTAATATCTGGTCAGATTTATTTGTTCAATTAACAACATTTTGCCTCCGTTATATGTACAGGTATATGGTTAGCCCACTTCAACCTCCATATTTTAATGTTTTTAAATGTTTGAGAAATAATAGCTTGCAAAAAGTTGCTGCAAAATTCAGCGAAGAAGTATATGAACTGTGCTGCAAGACAATATTTCAGGTAGCATGGAATGCAGTAAAATGTTGACAAATGTATAGAAATAGTTAGAAGCAAAGGGCCATAGTTGCCTCAGTTAACTCATAAGACTTGATTCTTTTAATGAAGTGTTAAGTTATTAAAATTTCATTGCAAATTCAAAATCAGTTTTATTATAAAACACATAGAATAGTATGTTAATTCATGCATGACATAAAAAAAAATATCAACTGCAAAAATAGCCATATGTTTAAGCCATGTCTCTATGGATGCACTGATATGCATTGCAGTGAAGTAGTTTGTGCACAACATAAGTGGATAGATAAGTTTATTTCTATATTTATGACAAAATAAAACTAGGAAGTTGGAAACTTGCAATGCTCCCCAGATATATAGACAGTTGTCCTGTTATACGTGTCCTTTATTTGTAGTTTCATCCCATTATCATGCGTGCAAATATTTTCAACTCACAAAATAGCATTCTTACTGGTATTTTTTTCTTCTCAAAGACATTTCCGCGCAAACACTACTTATATTAGATTGTTTTGTAACATAGCAAACACTACTTATATTAGATTGTTTTGTGAAAGACAACATTAACTCCTTTCATTATCCACTGTAGGTAAAGTGTGAATCAAATTTTTGAGTTTGTAGATATCAACACGCTAGTTTAGGTTCAGTTGCATCATGGGATTGAATTGGCATTGAAAATGTAAACAAACACAGTACTATTACGATATTTCATTTGCTTCAACCGTTAAGTTAAATTTTCTTCACTGCTTTAAACTCTGATAACTTTAATGACATGTTGCTGTATGTTTTATATGTTTATTTCATTTATTACATTAGTCATAACGAAAAATATGATATATGATGTTATTACATTTCTTCTAAATATCTTTGTCTAAATGCTGTTTCTTTCATACATGTTTAATTAAATGATATACTGTAGCAGTATGTACCGAAATAGTTATTTACATATGTCTTTAATGCTCATTTCACTGAAATCTAGACAAGTTTGTAAATGTATATGCGCTGACCCTGAACTCTACAATCTGTGAATGTTTTATTCAAATCCAATACTAAATAGAGAATATATAGCCAACACAATATTTTCCTTATGACATCACTGGCGGCCATCTTTGATGACACCATGACAACATTTGACATTAATGCACAACTAGATTTCGATCTCTACAACCTGTGAAAGTTTTTTCAAAATCCGATCATAAATGAAGGAGATATATATCGATTACAAGATTTCTTAAATGATGTCATTGGCGGCCATTGTGGATGATGTCATGACGTTAAAACTGTCAGCGTCGACCGAGACAATCATACTGATGAATTTTACAGAAAAACAACTTAAAAAATGCAATCAGTAAAGAAAACAGATTTTTACTAACACTGTGACGTCACATTGTGATGTCACTGACGTCAAGGTATTATGACATAGAGACACGTTTTGACGTTCTTGCACAACTAGACCCTGAACTCTACAAGCGGTGAAAGTTTCATTCGAATCTGACCAAATGTTTGAGATCTAGCACTAACAAGATTTTTATCATGACGTCACTGGCGGCCATCTTTGATGACGTCTTGACAACTTGTGACATTCTTGCACAACTCAACTTATTCCCTACAGGCTGTGAAAGTTGCATCAAAATCCCATAATAAATGAAGGAGATATAGCGATTACAAGATTTCTTAAATGACGTCATTGGCAGCCATTTTTGGATGATGTCATGACATTAAAACTGCCAGCATCGACTGAGAGAATGCTACTGATGAATTTTAGAGCAAAACAACTTAAAAATGCAATCAGTAAAGAAAACGGATTTTTAATAACATTGTGACGTCGCTGACGTCAAGACGTTATGATATAGAGACACGTTTTGATGTTCTTGCACAACTAGTCCCTGAACTCTACGTCATGATCATTTTTGACATTCTTGCACAACTCAATCTAATTCCCTACAGGCTGTGAAAGTTGCATCAAAATCCGATAATAAATGCAGGAGATATAGTGATTACAAGATTTCTTAAATGACGTCAATGGCGGCCATTTTGGATGAAGTCATGACGTTAAAACTGTCACACTTTACCTACAGTGTTATCTGAGTAATCTATCAATCTAGCTAAATTTGTAAAGAAAAAATGTACTTACATTTATTTGCGACTGCTGAAAATGTCAACTTGCATTTTCTCAAACAACTCGCATTTTGCGAGCTTGTGCCAGAGTGCTAAATTCGAGCACTGTTCTTTGAAATTTATACTCTTTGATAAAACTATAATGTACAGTGTTAACAAGATAAAATATAGTATTGTTAATTTTTTTAGTATTTTAACAATTTTTAAATTCTTAGTATTTTAACAATTTTTAAATTCTTAGTATTTTAACAATTTTTAAATTCTTAGTATTTTAACATTTTTTAAATTCTTAGTTTTTTAACAATTTTTAAATTCTTAGTATTTTAACAGTTTTTCTATAATTATAACTAGTTCAACTCCTTAAAGTAGCTATTTTGCCAAATAACGGGAAAATTACGAAACCATCTGTCAAAACTATGCCCAGGTGTTCAGGTCATATAATAATGTATATATGCTGATTATAAGTATAGGATTTTTCATGGGTTCTTAAAATGCCCGTGACTGAATATGCGTAAAATGAATTATGAGTTGGTAAGAGTATGAGTTTTTGGGTTTGGCCTGGCTGATTATTGCCAATTATATTGTGTCTATCGAGTTTTGATTTTCCAAATATGTAAGTTATATGTATAGTTTGTCGTCAGTAAAATTGGAAATGGTGTACATGACTAGCTTAAAATAAAACAAAATAAAAGCAAGAGTTGTAGAACCCAGCTGTATGATGTAGTCTAACGATGCTGAATATATTAGTGAAGTTTCATTCAATTATGTTAAGTAGTTTCCGAGATACAAGTTCACATACAAACTTTCTAAGAAAATTATTTACAATTTACAATATGGTCCTTAACCCTTAACGTTACATATATATAATGGACTGTCCTTTTTTTGAATTAAGATCATTCCATTTATGTGACAAAGGGGTGTTTTGGGGGAAATGACTGACAAGCAGCCAGACATTGTAAACCCTGATCAGCCTGCGAGTTACTCGCAGGCAGATCTGGGTTTACAATGGACACTCGCAGGCTGATCTGGGTTTACAATGGGAGCAAAGGCTATTATAGTCGTGCTTAGCGGGTTAAGGGTTAATAAACAAACAACATTTGAACTTGCACAGTAAGAACAATATACACATAGAGGATCTCACATGCGTGCCGGCTTAATATTGACTTAATGAAATGAGTTTATCAGTTTTATCCAACAAGTTTGTCAACATAAATTTTCAGCATTACATGTAAGATTCTATTTATCCCAACAAGTACGTATAACGTTCATTTATTAATGTGTCACTGGCATAAGTGATATGTTGCCTGGTCTTCTCTGTACTATATGGAAGCCCTAGAGGGACTTCTGACTTGCTTACTTCTTATTTTATTACTTCTTACTTCATGATTAAATACCTTTTAACTTCATTACTTCTAACTTCATGACATATTGTTAATTTTAACTTCATTATTTTTAACTTCACACCTTCCTATAGAAGCCCTGGAGAGACTTCTGACTTCATGACTTCTAACTTCATGACTTCTAACTTCACAAGTTCTAACTTCATGACTTCTAACTTCACAAGTTCTAACTTCACAAGTTCTAACTTCATGACTTCTAACTTCACAAGTTCTAACTTCATGACTTCTAACTTCATGACTTCTAACTTCATGACTTCTAACTTCACAAGTTCTAACTTCACAAGTTCTAACTTCACGACTTCTAACTTCACAAGTTATAACTTCATGACTTCTAACTTCATGACTTCTAACTTCACAACTTACTGACTTCTAACTCATGACTTTTTTCTTAATGACTTCAAATTTATGACTTATAACTTCTAACATCATGACTTCTCACTGCTTGAAAGTCATGACGTTGGAAGTAATGAAGTCAGAAGTCATGAAGTCATGAAGTCAGAAGTTGTGAAGTTGTAAGTCATGAAGTTTGAAGTCATGAATTTAGAAGTCATGAAGTTGTAAGTACTGAAGTTGGAAGTCATGAGGTTAGAAAATATTGAAGTTAGTATTAATGAAATTAGAAGTCATTATGTCATGAAGTAGGAAGTAATGCAAATCCCAAAATTGGAGCGTCGAATTAAGTTACCAACTCATAATTCATTTTACGCATATTCAATCATGGGTATTTTAAGAACCGATGAATAAACCTATACTTTTAATCGGCACATATACATTATTATATGTATGACCTGAACATCTGGATAGAATTTTGATTATTGGTTTTGTAGCGTAATTTTGCCTTATTTGGAAGGTTAGTGCCTTTAACTTGTGTTTTCTGCTAATTTTGTAATTGCTTTATGACACTTCCACACCACAAATAATGGAATAATTATATACTTTACAAACAAAACAAACAATCAGTAAGGTGAGATATATATGTAAGATTTGAGTTACTGACTTGCAATGTGGTTATAGTTTGATTAACAGAAAAACTCGATATTCTTAAAATAGATATCATGGGGAGGGGGTGTGTACCACATCTTCTGCATCGCGGGCCCTGTAGGGGCTAGGTTTGGTAGGGTAAAGTATAGCTCACGCGAAAACCCACACTTGACTCAATTCACCGAGTTTGGTCGTATCAAGTGCCGCGCGAATCTACACCGAGTCAGTGTTTGGACTCGGCGAATCCACGCGGCGAATGTACGCCATTGTCGAGTCACTCGTTGTGATCACACTCCGAGTTACTCCGCGTAGAATCCAATTAACTATGAGTGCACAACTGTGGTGATTTGTTATTGGAAAAAATCTGAATTTTCCGACAACACGCTTGAAAAAGCCAATCGCCAGAAAAAGTACAAACAATGAGACGCCGAGTGCATCTTTTCTGTGCAAAGTTGATGCGACTGATAAATACAATGAATAAATTTCGAAACAAACATTTATTTCAAACAATTAATGCATTTAATCAAGTTGTGTTCGTTTCTGTTGTCCAAAAGTCATTTCTTCTTCTACTGACATAAATACCCATAATCCTTGGCCATGTATGTACCTTTTAACAAGGCGGCACTAACAACGGGTTTATGACTCGGAATTCTGTACAATTTTTTCTGACTAAAGAACCCATCGATGTATTAATAAACAGCAGAATAGTAAAAATTTGTTACAAATAACGATTATTTAAAAATATAATTAAAAATATAATTATGATTATAATTTTCAGTATAATAATTACTGAATGAATTTTATGTTCACTCGCCGCGAAGCCGGTAATAGGAACCGCCATATAACTGTCCTGACCCAGTATACATAATCCGGGCATACGAATTTTACCACATCCACTTTTCCAAAACAAAAGTAAAATTGACTTCTGCTTCGATTATTATGCATTAAAATGACCGCAATTAGAAAATGTTGCACCTTTTACCTGTGCAGTTTTGACTCGGCGAGCTCCGAGTTTGTCTACGCGAAGTATCGCGGCGTAATTACGCCGAGAGCTTTTCGCATAGCTGATTCCCACACCGAGAAGTTTTATCGTCTAAACTCCGCGTAAGTATGCGATTTGTACATTCATCACTCGGCGTGAAAGAATAAAGTGTGGGTTTCGCATGAGCTGTACTGTATATACCCCTTCCGCTGTATGGGGGGGTGGGGGAATTTCCGCATCTATTGCTGCAAGAGCTGATGCGACCTTAACATGAATGCCGGCCATTATCTGCGATGATGAAAAAGCCTGCCAAATGTTGTAACAGATGGCGATTGTGAGGGTCCGTCTAATTAGTTACACGGATCCTGGATGTGATCAGTCATTTATATAGAGTTTATTTCTGAATTGGTAATCGGTGATATCACTGATTCGAATATGTGATATCACTCATTCAAAATGAATGGGTGAAATCACCTATTCAAATCAGTGATATCACCTATTCGAATGGGTGATATCACTCATTCATTTTGAATAAGTGATATCACGGATTCGAATGAGTGATATCACTGATTTGATTAGGTGATATCACTCATTCAATAGGTGATATCACGCATTCACAATGAATCGGTGATATCACCTATTTGAATGCGTGATATCACCTATTTGAATGTGTGATATCACCTATATCACTGATTCGAATAGGTGATATCACCAAATGGTATCAAAAATTTCACATAACCCGTCATTTTTTTGTTCCAGGCGTAACTCATTTGCATATTACGCCTCAAATTCCTGCTACTTTTCGTCTTGTTTCTGTCTAGCAGACGCCTGGATTTTCCATTTAAGTTAAATGGTTACCAACTATTTGACGCCTGGAATTTTGGTAAAATTACGTCTTGTTTCCAGGTGTTGAATTTCATACAGGTAAATTACTATTAAGTATAATTTTAGTGTGGGCTTGGAATTCATTCCCACAAACTTTTACTATATTTTGTTTTGTACTGCTATTGAATTCTGTTTTAAAACATTTTGTTTCTATTTAGTAAATATTCAATAATGGTAATCGTATAATGTTTGTCAATGTAATTATTTCGTGTTATGGCTTAAAGGAGGGGGAAAACAAATCAAAACAATTCTTAAACTTTCAAATGTGTATCTGGTATCTTGAAATGGTGTGGTGTCATCGTAAAACATAAAACTCACCAGTCTCAGGCTATATAGGAGGACAATGATCTTCTGATTTTAAAGGGACACATGGCAATCTTGAATTTTATATCAGGCATTACAATTAGTACAGCGATTTTTAATCCTGTATCATTTTGACTTTAAAACTGCTTGCATATATTTAAAGAAAAAATTGAGAATTCTATATCCTTCATTATTCTACAATTTTTTTTAATATATTATTGGTGCAATATTATCAAAAGTCAATAATATGTAAAAACAATATACTTTGAACTATTTTAACAATTAATATTAATGATTGAACAAATGCAAGTTATGAGAAAAACTAACAGGACGCCGTGAGTTTTTAAAAAAATCAAAGATTCCTGTGTGTCCCTTTAACATTATAACCAAAATATGCATACTGTCTTTTTTCTTTTCTTTTTTTTCACTTTTATACAAATAAGGGTTAGAGGGTCTCTCAAAACCGAATAATAAATTCTGGTCTATTAATGGTAGGGGTTTTCCAATGTAAACATTTGCTGGGACAGTAGAAAACTACAAAATCTCAAATAACTTTGGTAAGCTTTATTATTTTCAGTGTGTTTTAATTTGGATTTATCAAGAGGGCCTGTATCGCTTTAATGGTTATAAGGAGTCTGTTACTGCAAGTTTCCCAAGTTATACCCTTTTAGTGGGGCCACTTTACACTACAGCAGGACAAAACCCATTTTATAAATTTCTGCATTCACATTTGGGAAAGTCTCAGCAGATGGAACCCAATACGAAAACTTATTGTGCATCTAAACATCCTTAAAGGGGGTACATCAGGATTTTTCTAGAAACATCTTAAATTATAAAAATGTTCCATTTCATGATAAAAAACTTATATCAATCAAAATATGCTGTTAGAACCATGTTGTTAATGTCTAAACGTTGAATACACCATATAGCTAGGACGGAATCAGACGTAAAATGCTGAAATTAACCATGGTGCGTCACCATGGATAGCACATATTACTGTGCTGAATCAATTTCTTTGCAAAACAGGGATCATTTTTAGGCTCATTCATTATGTTTTGGCCATGTAGAATAGAAAATGTTAATATTTGTCAATTTTAAGTCGGACACTTAGACCCCCATGAAAAGCCTGATGTACTCCCTTTAAAGGAACACACCACACAAAATCTCAAAGGGTATGGAAGGAGTTAGCGTCAACTTTATAATACATTACTCAAGTAGTACCCATGTAGAGGGGCCCCTTTATGCAGATGGTCAAAACTCTTTTTATATAATTATGTAGTGCTTAGAGTCCGTAAATAACCATACCAAATTATAACTAGAGTTTTTTTTAGTAAAAACAGATGTCTCCCCCAATGGGAAGAGAGCCATAAATCCGCCGAAAATCATTCAACTGGAATATGATGATTATATGCGCAACTAAACTTGGTAATGATCACCCCTACCAAGTTTCGTTGAAATCCGGCCAGGGAATCATGAGAACTTGACTAGTCGGGACAAAGTTTATGTATTAAAACCATTAACGAGCCACAACTCCACCAAAAAGCATTCAACTGGAACACCACAAATGTGCAACTATGCTTCAGGTACTGATCATTTTTGTCAAGTTTCATTGAAATCCAGCCAGGGGTGCAGGAAAACTAGTCTGGGTAAAGTTTGTGTATAAGGGCCATAACTCAGTCAAAAATCATTCAACCAGAACTAGGCGATGATATGCGCAACTAGGTTTGGTACTGATCATCCTCGCCAAGTTTTGTTGAAATTCGGCCAGGGTTTCAGGAGAATTAGTCTGTACAAAGTTAGTCTATTAAAACATTTAAAGGGCCATATAAACTCTGCCAAAATTCATTCAACTGGAACACAGCGATGATATGCACAACTAGGCTTGGTACTCTATCATCATCCCCACCAAGTTTCGTTGAAATCCAGCCAGGGGATCAGGAGAACTAGTCTGGACAAAGTTTGGGTATTGAAACCTTTAAAGAGCCAAAACTCCAACAAAAAGCATTCAACCGGAACACGACAACACTATGCACAACTGGGCTTGATACTGATCGTTCCTGCCAAGTTTCTTTGAAATCCACTGGGAGCTCAGGAAAACTTGTCCTGATAAAGTTCAATTTTATGCCTAACGTTCAAGCAAGACACTTCCCCTAGCCTCATGTCGGATGGTGACATAAATCTGGGTGTTCCATGTATCAGAGTCTGTCCTCCTTGATAGTACTAGCACAGTTCCAGGATTCCTATGTATCCTTCCCTCCTCTCTGGAGGGTCTTGTTGAAGTAAGAAAATGTGCTGATGGGCCAATAATTGGATCAATTTAATTCCTCTTACCTAGACTGCTTATGTTTGTTCATGTTTATAATACAACTCAAGCTACCATCAAATAAAATAGTCAATTATTTCATTCAAACACAATCAGTGGTTCAGAGCTTATTCAGAAAAAAGACCGATAAACATTTTTAGGATTCTGATTCTGATTGCAAAAAAGTAAACTATAACAGAGGCGACGGCCAGTGCATGAAGTTTTGATGTCTATATAAATATTATGAGGACCTAGATGATTCAACAGTTGTCTAGACCAATTATTTTTAGAAAATAGTCATCCTGTTCTAGCAACCATGGTAACCATGATCTTTGCTTCTAAAGGTCAGATTTTATCTGTCAAATTTTAAGAAATGCAGAGAAATGTTATATACATTGTGATAGTTTAGCACCAAGAAAATCAATAATTTTGTACATTGTGTGCATTACGACCGCGTTTTACAACATTGTATTTTGTCTCGGGTACATTTATATATATTTGGGGACTTTTTATCTTCATTCACAAGTTAATACTTTATGGCGGAGGGAGGAAATCGAGAGGCCCTGAGGCGTGTGCAGTGTATTAGCCAGCCAACTGTGCAGTGTATTGACTTATGACTTACAATATTCTATACCTGTTGTAAGCTATTTGCTTCTAAGGTACTTCTTGATTCGACTTCCTGGGTAGAACCAGTACTAATTGAATTGAATTGAATGTTGTTTAACGGCTCATCAACACAGTATAGGTTATTTAGAGCCGCCCCAGAGAGAGGGGAAGGATACATAGGAATCCGGGAACCTGCCCTACTCTTATTATCGAATAGATTCCTATGGTTCTTTAACATGCTCGGAGGATAGACCGATACACGGGACCGCCTGGTTTACGTCCCCATCCGACGGACGAGGCTAAGGTAAAGTGTCTTGCCCAAGAACACACCGACGGAACTCAGTGGCACCACGGAGGATTGAACCAGGGGCCTCCGGTTACAAATCCGCCGCGCTACCGACTGCGCCACGCCAGCCCCTGAGAACCAGTACTAAGCAATGCAGATAAACTGTCTTGCTCAGGGACACAACGTATATGGTTATGGCGGGGATCGAACCCACAACGTTTGGATCATGGGTCCTGACACTCTACCACTAGTCCATAGTGCTCCACACTACCAGCCAGCCAGCCAACTGTGCAGCCATCTTTTGCACGGCCATTTTTGAAAAATCTTGGCCAAAATTAGGTGGGGGAGGGTGTTTTTCTTTAATAAACAACATTTCTTCCTCTTACTTTCTCAACATTGTTAGGTTTTGGATAGGTTTAAAATAAATTGTCCCAGAGGCACCCGCTTGCTCTTGGCGCATGTTAGCAAATTATTTTGTTCTTTAGGCCAGTTTTTTTTTATTATTAGGTTAAACGATTTTTTCTAGAAAAATGAAGGGTAGCTCAGGAGGGAATAAAAAAAATAATCATGAAAACATACCCACAAAGGCGTCTAAAAGAAAAAAGATTGTATAATAGTATTAAATGAATTTAATCTTAGTTTCAAGGTAACAAGTCAATTAAAAGGCAATCTATTATGGTTTATTTTGATAATTTGTTGCAAGTTTCATAAAATTTCACCTTGTGGTCTTTAATAAACTGTTGTATGCAGACAGACAAACTGATGGATAGAAAACCCATAACCATGTACTAAAGTCTAAAATTAACTGCGCATTCTGGCTAATCAAAATAACTGCCCCAGTCAAGCCAGTTAAGCTTCTTTTTTTGATAACTTTAAAACCTCAGAGAATGTTAATTATAAAATAAATAAAAAAATCCTTTGAGTATAGTCTAGGTCAAGGTCAAGATTTTGTCTTTAAGGTTAAGGTCACTGGTGGGGTGTGGGTGTGATCATGTGGTCATGTGGTGAGGGTTAACCCCAGTGAATGTTAAGTTTCAAATCTGTCTACTTTGTTTTATTTGTATAAGCGATTACGATGATAAAGGAATTAAATAGAATCGAACCAATATAGGCAACGCTAGCTTTAAAAACACTGACCAAATGCAACGTAACTGTTTTGTGACAACTTAAAAAATGTTCAATTTCTGTCTTACACAAATAGTTTAAACTGATTTTATCAAAATGATTAAAGGGGCTGACGCACTATTTTCAAACACATTTTATTTAAATGGGCTCTGAAAAACTCCGAAAAAAAGCTGAAAGAAATATCAAAATGCCATGAAAAATAAAGATGATATGACCGATTGAATATTTGCAAAGAACATAAATGGAGGCGGCCATCTTGGAATTATGTCATCGTGCCTTTTTACTATAAAAAATTATGGCATATGGACAAAACACATTTTAAAGCAAAAAAGATCACTGCAAATTGATTAAAAACTAAATATACAGATGTAAAATGTATAAATGGCATTTTGGCATTTCTTTCATTTTTTTCAAGTTTTTTTAAAAGCCTTTTTAAATAAACCTTGTTTGAAAATAGCATATCAACCCCTTTAAAAACGAAAGCAGTTACACACCAAATGCGGGGTGCGTACCTGATCTAGAGGTCTAGGTCCAGGTGATATGGTAAAGCAGGAGTCTCGGATTGATTGGCATTTTGAAATTCCCCTAGCCCTGATGCATACATGGATGTTCATCCTCCCCCTTTATCCCTCCCTCCCTCCCTCTCTTCCTTGAAAAAAACAAACAACTTCTAATTACGAACAAACTTCATTTTCCAAGGTGGCGGGGCTTCTCCACAAGACTTGCTGATGTGTTTCAATAGAAAATGGTTATTCCACTGTTTGAAAAATGTACACTAATGGTAATTGTCTTGCTTGAACTTTTTTTTATCATTATCATTCTCCCAAAGAACATTTTTGCTGGTACTGTAGCAAAAGGAAAACAGGAGCCGTTGAATGACAGCACTCTCGACTTTTCGAGACCTTGTCTATTTATTAGGCAACTAAGTTGAAAAAGGGGCATAATTCTGTAAAATTACCAAAATAGGTTCAAAAGTTACGTGACTTGCATGTGAAATGTTAGCTATCTACCATATTTCCTGTAATGCAAAGTGCGAAGCGGGTGCTACTATTATGGTTCAAATTTTCAATGTATTTCCCGACTGTTTCCTTATAGAATTACTGTACGGCGATCTTTTACTGTGACACTGGTATTGACTAAACCTATCTTCCCAAGGGACAATATACTGAGTATATTACTGTCATCACTCTGAATCTGTAGGATACAATATCCGTCGAGCTTGACGATTACAACACGGGTTGGTTGCGTATGAATTAAATAATAAACAAAATATAAACTAAATTATAAACTGAAAGAAAGGGGATAAATAAAAGCGGTAATTTGTATTGATGATGATAGCGCTTAATTTTAGGTTTATGTCATAGACCATACCGGTGTCACAGTAAAAAAACTCCCGTAATCAAATCCATCAGCAGTAAAGACGGAAAAAAATTGCGTTTTTTTGGGAACTTTTGGATTTTTGAAGAAGGTAAGGTTTCTTAAAACAGGTGGGGGCGTTTCTATTAGGGAAGGCGCTACTAACAGAGGAAATACGGTATACTGAATAAATGTGGGATTAAGTTTCAATGAGTTCTGCCAAGCGGTTTCTGAGATATGAGCTTACCGATAAAGGTAAACTAACGGTAACGCTGACGCTGGGGTTGCAGAGTTATTGAGTTGTGGGTGACATGTTATTTATCTTTACTGAATACATGTGGGAAGATTCATTGAGTTCTGCCAAGCGGTTTCTGAGATATGAGCTTACGGTAAAAGGTTAACTAAGAAATAGACTAAGTATAAAAAGGGGCATAACTTTGTCAAAATAGGATGCAGAGTTATGTGACTTGCACGAGACATGTTATCTTATAATCTATACTGAATACTGAATACATAATGTGGAGTGCGTCGTCCAGTGGTAGAGCGCCTGACTCCAGATCGAGAGGTCCTGGGTTCGATCCTCGCCGTGGCCACGTTATTTATCCTTGAGCAAGATAATTAATCCACATTGCTTAGTAATGGTTTTACCCAGGAAGCCATCGAGAGTGATTAATCTAAGTTGCAAGAACTTGTTTCGCAATCGATGTAAAATAAATATGTTTAAACTAAACATAATGTGAAGTTTCATTGAGTTCTGCCAAACGGTTTCTGAGATATGAGCTTACCGAAAAAGGTTAACTAATGGTAACGCCGACGCTGGGGCATGTAGTTTTTTTTTTTTGGCAAAATAAATAAGAAGCCTGTTTATGCTGGAATTTGTCTTTATAACCACAAACACTGTTAAATGCAAATCAGTTCTTGAGAGTTTTACCAACACATTGCAGCTGTTATAAATTACAATTGCAACTTGTTGCCACCCTCCACTCTCTTGAAATTTCAACCTGAGTTACAGTGAAGTAATACTTGATGTTTATCTTGACATAAGTGGATTTAAATTGTTATGAGATATTTGCCTTTTTGTTATCATCAGTTATGACATCAGTATAATGACAGGTGGCACAATTACACTCCAAAATTGTTTATAAAAACTCTATTCAGGTGTTCAGGTCATGTAATAATGTATATGTGCTTATTAAAAGTATGGGTCGTGTCTTGGGTTTTTAGAATACCCATGATTGATTATGCGTAAAATGAAATATGAGTTGGAAAATCCAGGCTCCAGTTTATGGGTTTGGTCTGGCTGGTTAAAGCTGTTTATATTGTGTCTATACACTACTCAACTTTTATAATCGGTCACTTTTCAAAGAATTATATATATAATCTGCCTTGGTTTTACTAAAACCTTGTTCATAAACTTAATAAAATATTGGTATGTGTTTCGGTGATTTCCAGTTTTAGAATTTGTGTTATTTTCAAAAAACCTGGGTGACCGATTATAAAAGTTGAGTATTGTAGATATACCTTGTAATCAGTAGGTTTAGAAACTGTGCAAAATTGGAATGTTGTTGGTGGATAGCTACTTTAGGTATAATTATGATGACTATACTAATTAAGTATATTGACCTTATTAATTCCCCGTGTGGTTGCCGGGGTAGAATACAACCACTGCAAACACACCGTCACATGCAGAGGGGTAGGACCCCCCCATTCATATTCATTTTGTCATTTTTTGTTCATGCTCATTAAAGGTCTTCATCATGACCCCTGCATTGTTTCAGGTGCCATCTCGCTCACATCACTAAGAGCAGTGGCAGAAAAACAATAAACGTGGCTCCAGCGTAAATGGAGTTTTTAGGATAGAATTTGCAGCAACTCTGCAGTTCAGGGTGAGAAGGTCCTAGGCCCATTTTCCATATTTTATCTCAATGTACATGGAAGATGAGCCTGGCATGTTCATGCCTGTTAGGCGCCATATAACCTGTAATGTGTTGGTGCGCCTTAAAACCCCAATTCAATTCAATTCAATAATAAGTTTTGGATGAGTCATTGCCAGTCATTGCCAAACTCATTTCCACCTTATAATAACATGGGTCACTTTGTTTTATTCGCTGTAATGTTGAAAGGTTACCATTTCACTTGCTGAAATGACGTTTCCGTAAACCAGTCTACTACTTCTAGAGAAGGGGGGGGGCAGGGGGGGTTGCAACATATATGTGTAAGAATTGACTAAAACAACACAGAAATATGTAAAAAAAAAAAAAAGGTGTGGAGGGCAGTGGGGGCGGGGGGTAGAGGGTGGGGGAGGGTGTAGGGAGGAGGGAGCCCATGACCCAATATGGGTGAAGTAATAAGATGCATAATGCTATAACAAATCCCAAACCAAAGTTATAGATATATACATGCTTACATGCAAACCTAGATCTGCATTTATTGCACATTTTATGGGCCATCACAATTTGGGTTCCATGGGAGCCCAGAATTTGCAGAAGACAAAATTACTTATCCAACCCTTTACAACATACTGTAAGGAAACCAATTCCAAAATTTAGTTCAGCTAGGACAAAAAATGTAAGAGATATAGCCCTGTAAACACAGCTTACACGCAAAATTTGATGTGAAACAGACATATTTTAAGGGCTATCAGAATTTGGGTTCCATGGGAGCCCAGGGGTTACAGGAACCAAAATTACTTAAGCAGCCCTTACGATAATGCTATAAGGAAGCTAATGGCCAAATTTGGTTGTGCTAGGGTAAGAATTGTAAGAGATATAGACTTGTAAACACAGCTTACATGCAAAATTTGATGTGAAATGGGGCACATTTTATGGGCTATCATAATTTGCGTTCCATGGGAGCCCACGGGTTACAGGAACCAAAATTGCTTATGCAGCCCTTAAGACAATGCTACAAGGAAGCCCATGAACAAATTTGGTTGTGGTAGGATAAGAAATGTAAGAGATATAGACTTGTAAACACAGCTTACACGCAAACCTTGATGTGGGACGCCGACACTAACGCCGACGCCGACCCCGGGGTGATTACATAAGCTCTCTTATTCTTCGAATAGTCGAGCTAATAAAAAGGTATATTGACCTGAAAAACGTATATTGACTTTTGTATATTGACCTGTGAAAAATAAGTATGAAAAATTCAATTTCCATGAATATTCAAAATTCAAAATATATTCAAAATTAAAAATTTCAAAATTCAAAATTCATTTCACTTTGATAACGCAATCATGGTAGCAATGAACAGTTTATCTGCTAACGCAAACGCATCCATACATGTGAGCAATTGTATTTCTGTGCTGATATGTACTTTAGCACATCGTGCTACAAAGGTGAATATGTAATCAATTTGTAAGGCATGTCAAGGATTCGCCCACCTTGATTCAGAATGTTTGGTGGCACAAATTGGGTCTGGTGAAAAAAAAACGGTCATGGCGTGTTTACGTCTCCGTGACAACTCTTTTTTTGAATATTGTTTTAACACCCGTGACTTGGTCTGTTATTATGTTAAACTTTGTTCCCAGTTCCTACCCAGAAATAATGCTATTTTCTCTCGGCAGCTATTTTACGCTTGCGTAAAACCTTGCTTGTGCAATATGATAATAAACAAGAAATGTCACTAAGTGACAAATGCCCCCGAAGCGGTTTTGACCTTTGACCTCTATCTGTGACCTTGACCTTGGAGCCACGGACCTGGATTTTGCACGACACGTCGTCTTGTTGTGGTGAGCACTTGTGCCAAGTTATTTGAAAATCCGTCCATGAATGATCAGAGTTATTAACCGGACATGATAGTTATTAACCGGACAAGAAAGAACATCTTTTTGACCTTTGACCTTGACCTTGGAGCCACATACCTGGATTTTGTGCGCGACACGTTGTCTTGTTGTGGTGAGCACTTGTGCCAAGTTATTAGAAATCTGTCCAGGAATGTCAGAGTTATTTACCAGACACGATTGTACAGGCGGACGGATTGATGGACGGACTGACTGACAAACGGTGCGACTACTATATGCCAGCCTTCGGGGGCATAATTAAAAAAACAAAAACAATAATAAGCTAGTCGTACACTTTTATGGGTCTTACGGATGACGGGTGGTATACAGTACTAGTTACTACCCAGGAAAATATGAGTGGTCTGCCTGACATCAAACACCATACAAATCAATTTTACATGTTTTTGAATTGAATTGGATTTTATATTCATACCAAGAGCTCAGGTCATATGGCGACTTTCCAGCTGCCATTGGTGGAGGAAGATCAGGTGCCCCTCAGGGTAATTATTTTGCATGGGCGGGCACTTGGGTAGAACCACCGAGGTTCCGCAAGCCAGTTGGATAGCTTCCTCTAATAAGGATACCTGGTCCCACTCGGTCATGGATGCCACTCCACCCTCTTTCCCCACCCACCCTACAACATGTTACTATGCTTATACTGTGCTGATTATACTATCGACTGCATTTTTTTTCTTTAATAACACATTCAAGAAATTTCAATTACACCACACATGACATTGTATTCATCCCAGACCTATAATGTAATTCTGAAAAGGGCCTCTTCTATAAATAAGAAACATGTCACATCTTTTCCTGGACCCCAGCAACCCAGTACTGAGTTACATCTTATACTCTGGTTGCCGTCTCCGTAAGTAAAGATCCAGAAAATAAAGAGAATCAAACTATAGACACAATATAAATTATTGGTTCTAACCATCCAGGCCAAACCCCAAAATTGGAGCATTTAATAAAGAGTTATCAAATCGTAATTCATTTTACACATATTCAATCACAGGTATTTTAAGAACCTGAGAAAAAACCTATACTTTTAATCAGCACATACATGTTATTACATTACCTGAACACCTGGAAAGAGTTTTGATAAGTGGTTTTGTAATGGAATTGGGCATTATTTGGTGGACTAGTTTCTTTAACAAATTTTGACTCTTTGACTGGTGATAAAGAGGACATTTATTTATTAGAGGGATACATTCATACAACAGTGTGATAAAACATTTACTCTAATGTAAGTACTGCTATGTTTTTTCCAATATCATATTTCCAGTGTAATATTTATCAGGTGTGGACTCTGAGTTACATAAAGTTTTCTTTAACAAAAAAAGCTTAAATGCTTTCTTCTCCTTTTTCTTCTTGGATTATAGTGTTAAATGATTCAATTTAAGTTATTTTATACACCCAATTTTAGAATTAGCATTTGTCATTCATGTGCTATGTAAGGAATTAAAGGTCTTACATAGGCAGGCATTGCCTGTTGTCTTCTTTTTATCTTTATTCTTCCCTTCTTTTGCCTCTACTGTTATTTCATGATGTTTATCAGGACTTTGATTATTAAATTCAGCTTGGTAGATGCAAAAAGAGCACCAATCTTTCTTGGGCTTCAAAGAAACATTGAAATTCTCCTAGAATACTTGTTGATACTTTGTTTCTTTAATAGGTAAAATTCCCTTTGCTTGGTGGCTTCATGGTATACACGTTTTTTAGGGGGTTAATATAAAATATAATATTATAGGTTATTGACCTGTACTGGGCTACGAAAATTTCAAAATGCCAATCGGTCTGAGTTTCCCGATCTTATAGATAATTTTAGTCCCATTCCCACGCCCACCCAATCTTTCAATAGGCACAGGTGGACCAGACCTCCCTAGCGCACACACCACTCCATCCACACACCCATCCCAGTTCCCCGTCACACACACCACATACAACCTGGAGACCTCAACACATAAAAGAAAGATGTTATAAATGCTCAAAGTTTTGTAAACAACAATGATTTCGCCCCATTTCACACATCTCCTTTTTGCAGAGCTAACAGAATACAATAGAATATAGTATTTTATTCCAACATCCCATATTTGGCGGGTAACTACTTTTGTTTTTAATTATTTGATAAAACAATTTTAAACCATTCATGTAAGACCTAAACTGAACATTTCTTAACCCTTAACCTGCTAAGCACAACTATAATAGCCTTTGTGTCCCTTGTAAACCCAGATCTGTGAATAACTCGCAGGCTGACAGGCCCGGTTTACACGTCCATTGTAAATCCAGATCAGCCTGCTAGTAATGATCAGGGTTTACAATGTCTGGCTGCTTATCAGTCATTTTCCCCGAAACGCCCCTTTGTCACATAAATGAAAAGGTCTTCATTCAAAGAAAGAACAGTCCATTGTATATATGTAGCGGGTTAAGGGTTAAGCTGATGCAAAACATTTCTTAAGCGGATACAAAAACATTTATGTTGCAGTTGGTCGATGTTTGGAAAGCTGAGGGGGCACTCCTCAGTTCTGTAAATCAGAAAGAAATCAACTAAGCATCTTTTAGGTCCATGGATGGTATTTATAATAATTATGAAACACATGTTTGATTTTTTTTCAGTTTTGAGTACTTCTAAGTTTAATTTGGTGTATTGGAATATGCACTCTTTGGGTTTTTTGGAGGCTATAAATAGAAAAATGTGGACCTATCATAAACTTCCATAAAGTAGGTAAAATGGCTGATTTTGACTCACGGATTGATCAGCTTGGAATAACTTTTTCAAACGCCGGAGTAGGTATGCAAAATTTAGCATTTCCTGATATGCAAAAGCATTATGAGTGCAGACCTGACCCTGATATGCGTAGGATTTTTTTTTTTTTTAAAGCAATGGGACTAAAATGCTTTTTGATACTTTTATTTGGTATGGAAACATGGGTAATTTTATTGTCTTCTAAGAAATGTATGACACAATGATGATGTGATTTATTTTTGCTCAAGGATTCAGGCTAAGATCTTGTCATGGGTTTGATGATTGAGAAATGTACATTAAACTGTGGAGTGCCCCCTTAAGGGTCCAACCTTTTTTTAATTAAACAGTCAAATGAAGGATTTTTTGTCTGTATTTTAACATATTTTCAAAGTTTGTTACCATTCGGTTTGTTTGCGAAGAGAATTACTTCGGTTAGAATGGAATTTGTCGATAAGGCAAACCCGCATTGCTACAAAACCCAGATTATGAACAACTCAGTAAAATATGTATATTGTAATACTTCGCGATGCACCATATCTTGAGATATCTCAATATATGTCTAATTTATCTTGAGATATTCCATTTTAACTTGAGATATCTCAATTTATATCGAGATATTGAGATATCTCAATTAATCTCACGACATATCTCAATGTATATCTAAATTTATCTTGAGATATTCTGAAGTTGTTTTGAGATAATTATCTTGAGATATCTCAATGTGTCTTGAGTCCTTCATATCTCAAAATAAATGGAGATATATCTTACAATTTCTCAAGATGTATCGCAACTTATCGTGAGATATCTAACTTGCGATATCTCAAGATCCCATGTGTTTTGCGGTTGGTAGATGCAATTTTAGTGGGATTTTCTAAGTTTTAGGTGGGCTTTTTGCCATTTAAAAACTAACCATTAGTGTAATTCTTGGGTTTGCCCTAACACTGTTTCATTATATTGACAGTTTGCTAATGGTAATGTCCCGTTTAAGTACTGGTTGCTATGGTATTTTGATGTCATAGTAAGATGACAAACATAGAATAGCATGTGGCGTGACGTCATGTCACATGACGTCATTATGTTGTGTCGCGTTAAAATAAAAAAAAATCACATAATATAGCGGCTTGATATAAATCGGGTTATAGGAGGCAACTTTTTAGAGTGGAAATGACTTCTGATTGCACATTTCAGACCTTTTTCATGCTATGGAAAAAAAACAGACCGAAAGAAAAAAGTTTGCAAAAAAGCTGTTCAACAGGCTATTTCAGTGTTATCTTAAAAAGGTGCTGTTAGGCCAATTTTTGGACAATCGCAATAATTCGTATGTCAAGACGTCCGGATTTTCGTGAAATGGAAAAAGGGGAGTTTCAATTTTTTTTAACGGATAACTTTCCCTTAAGGGGGCACTCCTCAGTTTCGCATGAATGTCCATGGTGTAAATCAGAAAGAAATCAACTAAACATCTTTTAGGTCCATGGATGGTATTTATAATAATTATGAAACACATGTTTGTTGTTTTTTTCAGTTTTGAGTACTTCTATGTTTATTTTGGTGTATTGGAATAATATGCACTCTTTGGGTTTTTTGGAGGCTATAAATAGAAAAATGTGGACTTATCAAAAACTTCCAAAAAGTAGGTAAAATGGCTGATTTTGACTCACGGATTGATCAGCTTGGAATAACTTTTTCAAACGCCGGAGTAGGTATGTAAAATTTAGCATTTCCTGATATGCAAGAGCATTATGAGTGCAGACATGACCCTGATATGCGTAGGATTTTTTTATTTTTTTATTTATTGACATTTGAAATATTGCTAAAATTGCTTTTTTAGCATGTTTTGAGGGGTGGGGTAATCTTAAAGAAATGAGACTAAAGTTGTACAGAAAATGCTTTTTGATACTTTTATTTGGTATGGAAACATGGGTAATTTTATTGTCTTCTAAAAAATGTATGACACAATGATGATGTGATTTATTTTTGCTCAAGGATTCAGGCTAAGGGCTTGTCATGGGTTTGATGATTGAGAAATGTACATTAAACTGTGGAGTGCCCCCTGATGTTTCCTCACATCTGTAACACGATGTGGTTCAATTCTATTCAATTCATATAATGTCGTAATCGTTTTTACAAACAAAACAAAGAAGACAGGGTGTGTTTAATTTTTATTTGTTTCCAAAAAATCGTACAAATAGGCATGTAACTATACGCGATGGTCATCGTGTTTATTATTTTACTGTGTCAACTCAAACTATGTAAAGCGTTGTGATTGCTTGAATTGCGATAAAAAAAGGGGCGGACTGGTCTGTCTAATTACTCGCTAATTTAACACATCATATGTTATGGTCATGTGGTTACCTAGCTCTGATGCAATTAAGGGAGAAATTATCGGGGACAACAGAGGTGTCAAATTACTCAGAAAATGAACAGCTCATCGTGTGTTTTGCGGATGTGCCTGTTAAAAGGTGCATACCTGTACGAAAATTCCAAACGGAATCCAGTTGGAATACAGATGGATTCCGTACGGAATCGGCACGGATTTGAACATTTCCGTACGGAAACGACACAGACACGTAATTTTAAAAAAGTCCGGGCGGATTTTTTTAAAATATCCGCTTGGATAAAAAATCCATGTGTTAGAAGTACGTACGGATTATATTCCATACGTATTTTTCATACTTTAACTCTAACTAAATAGGAAAAAATTAACTTAGAAAATGTGAAGAGGCGTAATTTTCGGACTTAGAAATTTGCAGAGCTGAATTTGTAAAAAATTAACTTAGAAAATGTGAAGAGGCGTAATTTTCGGACTTTGATATTTGCAGAGCGAAATTTGTTGACTTTGTTGTTTTGTGCCAAACAGGTTATTTTTAGATGTTTTTCTAATGTATTAATAGATGCTCCCCAAAATGTATCCTCGCGAACCAGACAATAGCGAACTAAATAAAGGCTTTACCGAACAAATTACATATGCTAGAAAAAAACTAAGAAAATAAAACTTCAATTTGCTGTTTAAAGGGAGTACGCCCCTGCAGAAATAAATCCAAGCATTTTTCCATTCCTATAATTCTTAAGAATTCGAAGGAAGTTCGATGTTTTCTCTCTTGGAAAGACATTGGATTTCCTTGGAATGAAAACTCCTAGAAATTCCATGAAATTCTCAAGATTGTTTTTTGGAGAAAGTTTGGAAAACATTGGATTTTTAATCCATCAAAATCCAATGTTTTTCCCTGTGCATAAACATTGGATTTCTTTGGACTTCTCCTCTCTGTACATCAGCATACTTCGGAAAAGCTTGGAAAAGCTTGGACTTGAATTCTTGACCAGAAAAAAAAGTCCAGTGTTTTCCAGTCTTTTCACAATTGGAAAAATATCGGTATACCTTGGACTTATTTACTACTTCTACTGCTGCTGCTACAACTACTACTACCATTATTACTACTACTAAAACAGCAACTGCTGCTGCTCTACTACTACTACTTCTACTGATGTTGTTGTTGCTGCTACTGCTGTTACTAATACATGTACTACTTCTACTACTACTGCTGTTACTACTACTACTACTACTGCTGCTACTTCTACTATTGCTGTTACTAATACATGCACTACTTCTTCTACTACTACTGCTGTTATTACTTCTACTACTACTGCTGTTATTATTACTAATACTACTACTACTAATGCTGCTGCTGCTCTACTACTACTACTACTTTTACTACTACTGCTGCTGTTATTACCACTCCTACTACTACTGCTGCTGTTATTACCACTCCTACTACTGCTGCTGCTGCTGCTCCACTACTACTACTGCTGTTTTTGCTGCTGCTACTGCTGTTACTACTACATGCACTACTTCTACTACTACTGCTGTTCCTACTACTGCTGCTGTTACTACTACTACTGCTTCTGCTCTACTACAACTACTTCTAAGATTACTGCTGTTCTTGCTGCTGCCACCACTGTTAATACTACTTGCACTACTTCTACTACTACTGCTGTTACTACTACTTCTACTGTTGCTGTTACTACTTCTACTACTACTACTGATGTTACTACTTCTACTTCTGCTGCTGCTCTACTACTTCTACTACTATGTGTTACTACTATTACTGCTGCTGCTACTGCATCAGCAGCAGTGACAACAACAGCCATTAATAAAAAGTAATTAAAAGAATAAAAAGAAAAAAGAAATTATAATAAAATTAACATTGAACATTGATTATAATAAAATAAATAAGTGATCACTATTTTCTTTGATTTGGCTACACAGTCACATGATGTTCAGACACATGTATAATAAACACAATTTAATGTACATGTAGCAGATAATAATCATTTCTAAAATACTGAAAACAAAGAAAGGCCTTAATGCAGCCCTTTGTATTGGCAAGTCAGGATAAATTCCTAAGAGAATCATTGCCAGATGTGAGGTGATAAGAGGATTATGTCCATCTACTGGCCATACATTAGTGGTACACTTACATAATATACTCTGAATTAACCTTAGTGTAACCCCTATTTCCTGAGAGTTGACTGGTTAAACAAAATACTGGCTGGACAGTTTGAAAATGTGTTACATGTTGGGCACAGGAAACACCTATTTGTTGATTATCTTATTTAATAAAATACTAAATTTTGAAATCATTTTTATTGAAACTCTTGGTTTTGCTGGATACAAGTGTGGCTAGTCTCATATTTATATTTTACTGGAGGATTAAGACAGAAGAATGATGTTTACAGGTATGTACTACTCTACTTCAAATTATCAATATGGCATACACTTAATGTTTATCAAAGGGTTGAAATGTATCAGATTGCCAGTGAAGTAATTGTATATTCATTAGAATGCTTAGACTAAGTGTTTATTATATTTTGGATATGTTGACTCTTTTAAAAGCTGCTGAAGCAGATGTCATTATCTTCCTATAATCATTTTGCCTAATTCCACTGTGGACACTAGTGAAGAAGAGATTTATCCAAACCTCTTTAAAACAGATGATATAAACAACTCTAAACATGACTTGTATATGTTTGCACATGACAGTGATTTAAAAAACAATGTTGTTTAAATTAATTTTGTTAAAACAGAGACATAATAAACTCTGGTTAAAACTACTATTTTAGAACTGAAAGAGACTGCTTTCGTTAGAGGCCATGACAGGCTGGTACCAGACAAACCACGTTAGAGGCCATGACAGGCTGGTACCAGACAAACCAGGAGATGAGGTCTTGGATGAAACATGTTCCATATTTAGCATGCAAAAGTAAGTTTCCCATGTATCTTTGGTTAGACTAATAGTATATACATTTCGAAATTGCAGTTGAACCAATTACTGTTCCAAATTGAAATCAATATATAATAAGAGCGACTAGTCTTATTTGATGATTCGGCTCTCCTATTTAAGAAATCTGTTGAAAAAGTAGATTGGGTACATTACACATTTAGGATAGAATTGTAGCACTTGGCTAATTGTCATATTTTATCCACCTTTAAATTCTAGATCTGCCTTTTATTCTTAGTCTTAAAGTATATGGTAAATAGGAATATGCAAATGATGATCTCTATATTTTCTTTCAGAATATGTCAGACCTTAGCATGGACCAAGAAACACAGGATGAACACATTACAGGGAACCAAGATTTAGGATTCTTTCATATGGTTATATATGCCCTATAAGTACATTATTTTGTAGTGTTTTTTTAATTGTTTTTCATTTTAATGATTTTAAATGAGATATATGTTTCAAATAATATTTCAGTTCTCATTTAACCTGAAAGAACATTCTGATTAATTTTAAATATAATTTTTTCTGAAAGAATAATTTAGTTTAAACACAAATTATCAAGAAAACTTTACACATTACAGGGAACCAAGATTTAGGATTCTTTCATATGGTTATATATGCCCTATAAGTACATTATTTTGTAGTGTTTTTTTAATTGTTTTTCATTTTAATGATTTTAAATGAGATATATGTTTCAAATAATATTTCAGTTCTCATTCAACCTGAAAGAACATTCTGATTAATTTTAAATATAATTTTTTCTGAAAGAATAATTTAGTTTAAACACAAATTATCAAGACCCAGTGTCAAATATGTTGCTGTGAATTTATTTTATTAAAAAATAAATAAAAATTATGAATATTTTATTATCATTGTCATGTGACCAGCAATACAAGTCCAAAGAAATCTTATATTGTTTCTGCTTTATGTTTTTGTAGTGAACTTGGAATTCCTAAGAAATCCTAGCAATTCCAATACTTTTCTGTTTGGAAATTCCTATGAATTCCAGTGTTTTCTGTTGAAATGAATATGCCCACCGAGTCATCACTATGTCTGTCCAGTGGTGAGAGTCTTTATATTAATGAAAGGTCGGATGATTTCGAAAACCACCAATGTCTGATAGTCACTATAGTTATTTGTCCTAACAAAATGATGTGATGTATACCTTGTTAACACTCTAGTATTTTTGTCTTTTAGTAGTCAAAATATCAGGAGTATGTATTTCAGTTGTTTATGATTTTGAAAATACAATTTTAACTGTAAAGCAACTTGTTCTACTTCAAAGAAATGTCTCCAGCACCAGACATGCCAGACATGGCAGACACTTGGGATCACTTTGTCTTCTGTCTTCACTGAAGATAATTCCCAAATTTGTGTTAAAAAATTCAGAATACATAAATGTTTTAGGTCCCATTAACATGTTATTTTTGGACAGCAACCTCAGATGGAGATAAGACGATGAAGATTCACATCAGACAAGTCCATACAGAAAATGTGGAAAGACTCCTACGGATATTTAGAAAGTCCGTACGGATTTTTTAAATGTCCGTATGGATTTTACAAAATGTCCGTACGGATATTATAAAAAATCCGTACGGATATTTTGAAAAGTCCGTACAGATATTTTGAAAAATCCGTACGGATATTTTGAAAATTCCGTACGGATATTTTGAAAATTCCGTACGGATATTTTGAAAGTCCGTACGGATATTTTGAATGTCCGTACGGATATTTTGAATATACGCCCGGGTTTTTATAAAGTGTGTATATTTTTTTCCGTCTCATTTGCATATTCCGCCTGGATTTCTTGAAATTCCGCCTGGATTTTTAGTACTCATTTAAATAATTCGCCGAAATTCCGCTCAGAAAGTAGCTATAAATAGAATTACGCCTCTATATCATGCTTTGAATCATTTGCATATTACGCCTGGAATGTTGTTGTAATAACCGTACGGGTTCCGTGTGGATTCAGAGCGGATATTTTCGTACAGGTGTTTAGCAGTTATATATTGTACAAGATAGATTTATTTTGGGTTTTCGGTTTGGCTTCCTACATTTCGGACCAATTTATTTTGGGCTTTTGATAATTTCAATCGGTCTGGGTGTCCATATTTTTGGAAAATGGCAATTTCTGGAGCCCTGTTATTGACAGCTGTTTAAATGGTGTTGTACGTCATTTTTAGCATATTAAAGGCTATATATGAAGGTCGATTTTAGAGTGGTGGAGGAATACCAAACATATTTTCCTGGGTAGCACCAGTACTGTATACCTCCCGCCATCTGTAAGAATCAACACACTCTCACTTACAAGTTCAGCTCCATGTGGGATTCGAACCGACAGCAGTGAGAGACAAGAATGATAGGTAACTGAATTTGCATGGCAAAATATTACTCGGAACGAGTTGTTTAGGCAAATGATGACGAGCTTGTGAGTTGTCCTGCACCAAAACACAGGTTGACCATTTTGACAGTATTAAAATCAGTAGGTGAGAGAACAATTCAATTATTTCATCAATTTCCTTCACCGAATCTTGGAAACCCATGTCATTTTCATGTTGACACTAGGCACGTTTCTGTTTCTTAACAGTTGAAAGTAGCTCTTTAACAACATGCAATTGAGGCCCTGCCAACATTTTCATATCGTAGAATACTTAATTATTAGCTCAATGCAAAGTAAGTTGGACAATATGAAAGTACAGTCAAACTTGTCTTAAGCAGCCACTCAAGGAGAGGAAGCAAAGTGGCTGCTTAAGCAAGGTGACCACTTAATAAGTTTACATCTTTTCCAATGTATTAAACATTTTAGAACATTTGTTCTTATGATAAAACCAGTAGAAGAGAGATTTGCAAGTAATAACATAAATAAGCATCTTTTATATACAAATTCTGCCGTATTTTATTTAAATGTATATGAGCATTTCATATGAAACCGAAGCACATTTTTTAAATTTGTATTCTTCCAGATCGGCTCGAGTACCTTTAAGGACTACTGGTCTGCCATCTTAAAAATAAAATAAAAAAATGGATGGGGTATGAAACATTCTATGGACAAATTATTTCATGTAGAATGCAAAACAACTTTATACTAAACTTTTCAGATATAAAGGGCACAATTTCTGCCATATAACTATTCCTGATATTATGTTCACATCGGTTGTGTTGAGTTATTGTCATGTACTATACGGCTGGCATTGCTCATGCCTAAAATATGCCTTTGGTTGAAAACTTCACTTGACCATACCTAATCCATTTTTGATTTTTTGTTTAAAGATGACGGACAAATAGCCCTTCAGAAAGTACTCTTGATATCACCCTTCAATGAAGTGGTTGTTTATACTCTTGATATGGCACCCTTCAATGAAGTGGTTGTTTATACTCTTGATATCACCCTTCAATGAAGTGGTTGTTTATACATTAAATGTTAACCAGCCATCCCACTTGTCATCTGTTTGACTTTGCTCAAGTGGATATTTTAAAGGGACACAAGGCAATCTTGATTTTTTTATAAAACTTAATAATTTGCATTTTTATTATTAATTATTAGACTTCTTCAAAGCAAATTGCATTGCATATTACTGTTTATTATTATTCATCAAACATATATTAAAATCTGTAACCGGGTACAGGTAAATGGTGAATAATCAATTCCTAACCATATGTCCTCGGTAGCTCAGTGGTTAGAGAGCTGGATTATTTGATAATTGTTTTAATAAATAGTCATTCCCTTAAATTAACTTGTTATGCACTAAAATTCCTGTGACTTTTGACTCAATATCTGCAATATCGGTTCAATTTTACTGTCCATAGTTTATTTGATGTCACTGAATATATGCACAGGTTGTAAATGTCATTAATAAACTAGTCCAAAGAGGCGCTGCATTTATTCTCTATACAAATATTCCTACAGTCAATTATGTACATTGAAATAGACAACTGTTGATCTGTATAGGAAATTATGTATGGCAGAACAGCACAATCAAACTTGCATCACCTCCCATTTGACATATCAAATCAAAAACTCAATTATACCCAGCATGAGGTCAATACAATGGCAATAAATCACCTAACATATGCCAGCTAATGAACTAAAACTATGTCCATGCAGAATTAAATATATCACTGCGTTAGGCCAAACAAAATAATATGTGTGGTTCAGGTAACACTGGCAAAAAAAATAGGGTAGGTAGGTAGGCTTTTTTTCCCCCCTCAATAATGATTTCAATACTGATAATGAATTTAATATGTTAAATTACTATACTTTGAGTTCGATTTTTTTGCATTATCAATTTTTTTTTTTTTTTAATTTTTGCATAAAAAGTTTTAGGGTCTGCCCCTTAAAACAGGGTCGGTCTGGTTACCTGAACCACACATAATTTTTATGTGGCCTTATCTTTGTGCATATCTGCTGTCAGATAATTGATGCCCTGCTGTGCAAAAATGGGTATTTTATTGCTCTGGGGTCAGTTAATTACATGGATGAATTATACAGATTCTCAATAAACAGAGGAAACTCAGGACAGACCTATAACTGAACTATTACTTTGAGAATGGCATCACACATATATGCTGTAAATTATTTTAGGGTTGTTTTAGAGGCAAATCTTAACAAGATTCAGTATTGATTAGCAGGCCTTGTTGATGGTGAAGAGCTCATCAAAAAAGAAATCATGAAAGAGTATGTATCTCCAGCAAACTTATGTGTTGACCCCCCATAATGCGCTTGTGTCATGCAATGTTAAATGGCATAAAATTAGCCAATTGACAGATTAACAGAAAAGTAGTTCATTAAAATGTCTGACATGCAAAAAGAAAACAGGAGGCCCATGGAGGGTCTGGGGAAGTATAATGGCTAACATGGCACTTCTATAAACAGATTTCATCAAATTTCCTTCAGTACATCCAATTAACATGACGCCAGTACTTAGATTGTTGATGTCGGAGTAAATTGACAATAGGTTGTATTATAATACAGTTGCACATACTGTTGCACGTGCTATTGTTTGTCGGAGGTATAGTATTGGTTTGACCGGTTAAAATGGATAAATGATTGAAAACTGGCATCATGTTAATTTGTTATGCCTGAGACACAATTATGACTCATTTGACCTTTGACTTCCAAATATGACCTTGACCTTTGAGGTACAGACCTGATGTGTGCTGGTGACATACCTTCTCATCATGCTGAACATTTTTGTGTATATTAAAATCCCTTTAGAGAAAAAGAAAAATGGATTGGATTTCTCCCAGAATACTTGTTGATACTTAATTTTTATTAGGTACAATTTAATTTCTTTTGCTAGGCTTAATTCAGTGTAAAAGCCACATCATTTCTATTAAGACTATATTGTATATGCTGTTATTTGTTTAACTGGTCTTTGTTTACTGCATATGGGGCCATTTGCTTACCTCACCAAAAGCACTATTTCCTTTTAATTAAGTGTTTAATCAATTGTTTAGTAATGTCCAATGTTTTAACACACATAATATTAATATTTTGCATCCTTGGTTCAAATTTGGCCCCACACATTCATTACATATACTCATATATTTATATAGGGAAAAATCTTCTTCTCTGAAACTACAAGAGCCAAAGGTTTAATATTTTGCAGTTACCATAAAGTTATGGTCCTCTACCAAATTTGTTCATATGGTGACCCTGGGGTCAATTTTGGGCCCGCCCCAGGGATAATATGTTTTTACATAAGATTTATTTAGGGAAAAACTTAAAAAAAATCTTTAAGAATTATTTAATATTTTGCATTTGTTATAAGCTTATGGTCGTCTATCAATTTAGATGAAATGGTGACCCTGGGGTCAAATTTAGCCCCACCCTAAGGGTCACAAGCTTCACGTAGACTTGTTTTGGGAAAAACTTAAAAAAATATTTCTTCTCAAAAACAAGAGCCATAGGCTTGATATTTTGCATATGGTCCACTACAAGACACTTGAGTCAAATTTCCAGTCCCCGCCCCAGGCGTCACATGTTGTACATAGACTGGCTTTTAACTTGGAAACCGTTGAGATTCCCACCATATAACCATATATACACTTACTGGGCATGAACATAATTATGTATACAACCATCCAACCAGCATCTGTCCTGGCATCTATCACTATTCCTTGGGACATAACCCATTGGTTCATAACTTGGAAACTGTTGAGATCCGCACCAATAAGCAAATACACACCTTCTAGGCATTAAGTGATGTATACAACCATCTAACTAGCATTCACCCCAGGATCAATCCCCACCCCTTGGGACATAGTCCTGGAGTCATAACTTGGAAACTGTTGAGATCCCCAACCTATAACCATATATACACTTAATGTGCATAACAGACGGATTCAACCATCCAACCAGCATCTGTCCTGGCATCTATCCCCATTCCTTGGGACATAACCCCTGGTTCATAACTTGGAAACTGTTGAGATCTTCACCCTATAACCATATAGAGCAATCCTGCCTATTATCGACACAATAACATACAAACCAAAGACAACTTTCTTTTTGAAGTACAGCAGTAGTGGGGGTGTTTCCCCCTCTTTTGGTACGAAGTATTCAGGGCAAATTTAGTGAGTATTCAGTTCCCACGGCCCGGTTACCAGTATCCGCAAATTACATTATTTAGTATTCAATAGGAACAGTCTGGTTTTCTGTTTTGATCTCCGTCTGGCCTGTATTGCCTGTCTGGGTCTCTGTCTGTGTCATTGCCTTCAAACTACCCACAGTAGTGCCTACAGCAAAGGTAAAACTGGTCTTTATTGGTAATTTCTACATAGGCTTGATCTGAATTAGTGGTGCGTCTTATTTATAGATCATACATCAGTTTATTTTACATGTTTTTTTCCACATGAGTATTGCAAAGTGGTCTTTGGTTTGTTTCGCGATATTGAAGATTGTCGAGCTGAATTGAGTGAATGGTTAGTAACCCGATAAATAGCATAATAGTTGTATAACAAACACTTGACCGTGTTTTTGTTTATTTAATCCTGTTTCCTAAATCCACTGATTTAATTGTATTTATTAATTGTATTTCTAAATCCATTGATTTAATTGTATTATTGTTCACAAGACAATATATGGGTATGCACATTTTCATTTTTAGGTAGGGTTGGAAATTGTATAAAACAGTGGGTCAGTCTATTATAAACCCTTAGATCAAGGTCTACATGACAAGTAGCAGGTGTTGAATGTTGAATGGTTTTATAAATTAGATGTTTTGATTATGTTTACCTTACCATCTTTGTGTTTTGTTTTACATAATTCTTTGTCAAGTGTCTGTTTTTATTTGTACACTCTCATTACTTTTTCTCCCCTGAGTTTAGGACCAACAAATATGATCACAAATGATTTTGTATTTTATTACACCCCACATTTTTTTCGCTTTTGTAATTCTTATAGTTAAAAACAAAAAGAATGACTCAAATTTAGGTGACCCACAAAACCCAGCGAGTCTAAACTGGTGTTAAGGTCAAAATGAAGGGTACGCATCATTTCTGCAGTTTATACTTGCTTACAGGCGGAGATTATAAGAACGTCATTACACAGAAAAAAAGACCAGCAGTCACTACTTTCAATTTTTTTCTATTTTTTCCCTTTACAACCTAAAAATGTCGACATAGTGAGTTTAATGATTTCTAGTGAGTATTATTTCATATTTGGACGTCATAAACAATGCTGTTATTATAAAATAGGTATATTTGATAGAATATGCCCATAATAGACTGGTGTTCTTTGATAGAATATGCCCATAATAAACTAGTGTCGATAATAGACGGGATTGCTCTACACTTGGGCATGAACAGATGGATATAACCATCCCACCAGCATAAATGGCCCCCGGGTCTATCTGCATCCCTGGGGACATAACCACTGATTCATAACTTGGAAACCATTGAGATCCCCACCCAATAACCATATATACACTTACTGGGCATGTACAGACAGATACAACCATCCCACCGGCATTAGCCCCAGGGTCTATCCCCATCCCTAGGGACATAACCACTGATTCATAACTTGGAAACCATTGAGATCCCCACCCAATAACCATATATACACTTACTGGGCATGTACATACAGATACAACCATCTCAACAGCATTAGCCCCAGGGTCTATCCCCATCCCTGTGGACATAACCACTGATTCATAACTTGGCAACCATTGAGATCCCCACCCAATAACAATATATACACTTACTGGACATGTACAGACAGATACAACCATCCCACCAGCATTAGTCCCACGGTCTATCCCCATCCCTGGGGACATAATCACTGATTCATAACTTGGCAACCATTGAGATCCTCACCCGATAACCATATATACACTTACTGGGCATGTACAGACGGATACAACCATCCAACCAGCATTAGTCCCACCACCAATGGGGACATAACCACTGATTCATAACTTGGAAACCATTGAGATCCCCACCCGTTAACCATAAATTATATACACTTACTGGGCATGTACAGACGGATACAACCATCCAACCAGCATTAGTCCCACGGTCTTTCTCCACCCATGGGGACATAACCACTGATTCATAACTTGGAAACCATTGATATCCCCAACCAATAACCATATATACACTTACTGGAATGTACAGACGGATACAACCATCCAACCAGCATGAGTCCCACGGTCTATCTGCATCCCTGGGGACATAACCACTGATTCATAACTTGGCAACCATTGAGATCCCCACCCAATAACCATATATACACTTACTGGGCATGTACAGACGGATACAACCATCCCACCAGCATTAGCCCCAGGGTCTATCCCCATCCCTGGGGACATAACCACTGATTCATAACTTGGCAACCATTGAGATCCCACCTGATAACCATATATACACTTAATGTGCATGAACAGACGGATACAACCATTCCACCAGCATTGATGCCGGGGTCTATCCCCATCCCTGGTGACATAACCACTGATTCATAACTTGGCAACCATTGAGATCCCCACCCAATAACCATAAAATTATATACACTTAATGTGCATGAACAGACGGATACAACCATACCACCAGCATTGGCGCTGGGGTCTATCCCCATCCATGGGGACATATATATATATATAACTCCTTGGTCATAACTTGGAAACCATTGAGATCCCCACCCTATAACCACATATACACTTACTGGGCATGTACAGACAGATACAACCATCCAACCGGCATTGGCCCCACAGTCTATCTCCACCCATGAGGACATAACTCTTTGGTCATAACTTTGAAACCACTGAGATCCCCACCCGATAACCATATATACACTTACTGGGCATGTACAGACAGATACAACCATCCAACCAGCATTGGCCCCACAATCTATCTCCACCCATGGGGACATAACTCCTTGGTCATAACTTTGAAACCATTGAGATCCCCACCCTATAACCATATATACACTTACTGGGCATGTACAGACAGATACAACCATCCAACCAGCATTGGCCCCACAATCTATCTCCACCCATGGGGACATAACCACGGATTCATAACTTTGAAACCATTGAGATTCCCACCCGATAACCATATATACACTTACTGGGCATGTACAGACGGATACAACCATCCAACCAGCGTTGGCCCCGGGGTCTATCTTCACCCATGGGGACATAACCACGGATTCATAACTTTGAAACCATTGAGATTCCCACCCGATAACCATATATACACTTACTGGGCATGTACTGACGGATACAACCATCCAACCAGCGTTGGCCCCGGGGTCTATCTTCACCCATGGGGACATAACCACGGATTCATAACTTTGAAACCATTGAGATCCCCACTGTGCCACTGACTGCATGTTTTCATTCTATTATGAAATTATAAGCATGTTTGAAAAAAAATTACACCCTTGCGATGATCATCAGGTGAGCGATTCAGGGCCATTTTGGCCCTCTTGTTTTAATATTGTTTTCCACCTTTTTTTTGCTGGGCCAGTGGAAGAGAGGTATTTAATTTACATTTTAGGATACACTGTACAATATCTAATTTTGTTTTATTAAAAACAAACATTGATGGTTTTAGTTAGATGTAACATAAAGTCACCACAATAATTGATTTGAGCCTGCCATAATAGCATGTAATCCGAGACCACTTGCAATGCATGCTAAATAAACACAAGCCACCGCCAATAAACACAAGGCCACCACCATGCACTGTCTTGCCTTCTGAGGTTTTGTTCATTCTCAACCAGGGGGCTTGTAACTACTGTTACATTAATCTACCTCTGAAATGATGAAAATGTTCTTCATATTGTGAAAGACAAAACACAGTTAATACTGTTGACTACGGTGTCCGGTTGGGGCCAGATACAATGTCGCAGTGTCGTGGGTACATCGCGATATGACAACTCGACATTGCGATACGACATCGCGATAATTGTGTCGCGATGTCGTATCGTAATGTCGCGATGTCGTAATGTCGCGATGTCGTAAGGCCGCATTGTCGGGCGTCGCATTGTCACGCACGACAACGCGACATTATGTCGTACTGTCGTCATGTTACCCACGACAACGCGACATTCTTTCAATTGTCATAATGTCGCCAACGACATCACGACATTACGACAATTGAAAGAATATCGCGTTGTCGTAATGTCGCCAACGACATCACGACATCGCTACATTACGACAATTGAAAGAATGTTGCGTTGTCGTGGGCGACATTACGACAATACGACATAATGTCGCATTGCCGTGCGCGACAATGCGACATCGCGATACGACATCGCGACATTATGGTATGACATCACGACATAATTATCGCGATGTCGTATCACAATGTCGCGATGTCATATCGCAATGTCGAGTTGTCGTATCGCGATGTCGCGTTGTCGGGCGACGCATTGTCGCCCACGACACTACAACATTGTATCTGGCCCCAACCGGACACCGTAATATTGTGAGGGAAGTATGATCCACTTGTATTGATGAATGAATTTGGGTACAGTCAAGTGGAAATTGTGATTTGGTATCTGAGAGGATGAGTAACTTATTCTGGCTGAAAAATCATCAAAAACCATAACATTGTTTGTTAAATGATAAAACGTAGCTTTCTACATTTTAATTCAATACTGGATGTTAAAAATTATGAATCAATCAGGTGCACGCTGCAATGGATGCATTTCCATTTTAGACATTCTAAAATGTGGCTCTCGTTGATCTATGTTTATGTATGGCCTGTGAATAAACTTTAAGATATTTGCAGTGATAATAAGTAGCAGTTTAAAGAAAAAGCATATATTAATTCATGATATTTTCTTCTTTTATAACGAAATAACTTGTCTAAACGTCACACATGCGTGACAATGCAGCATTTTTTTAATACTGGTACCATAAGTAAGTCTGCACTTAATGCCTAGAAGTGCAGTTTAGGAAGAAAAATGCATTTACATGTGACAATGTAGTATATTAAATCAACATTAAAATTATATACTTCTTAAACCCCTTCTTTTTAGATTGATTGATTGAATGTTGTTTAACGGCTCATCAACACAGTATAGGTTATTTAGAGCCGCCCCAGAGAGAGAGGAAGGATACATAGGAATCCGGAAACCTGCCCTACTCTTATTATCGAACAGATTCCTATGGTTCTTTAACGTTCTCGGAGGATAGACCGATACACGGTTTACGTCCCCATCCGACGGACGGGGCTAAGGGAAAGTGTCTTGCCCAAGAACACACCTACGGAACTCAGTGGCACCACGGAGGATTGAACTCGGGGCCTCCGGTTACAAATCCCCCGCGCTACCGACTGCGCCATGCCAGCCCTTCCCTTCTTTTTAGGATGGGACCCAACTTTTTGCAAATTCTTGAGTCCCCGGGACCCAACAAAATATGAAATGTTTTGCAACACTGAGGTCACTTGATATATGACTAATATGAGAAGTCCTAGAATGGATACCTTAATTATTTTTTTTAAAAACAAAATCAGATTTAAATAAATATATAAATCAGATTTAAAAGCCTGTCTCGACTTAAATCTTCTTGAGACACTATTGTGTCTTGTTCTTTATTTATATACAGTTACAATAGTTTACCACTTGCCCCTCGCATTGTTATGGGTTAAAATAAGCATAAATACAGAACTCTGCACACCATACAAATACACTTATCTCTATCATGTTTATTGGTAACTATTTCTAATCATTTGGATTGTAATCTGTGTAATTTACTTTTTCCTGCGAACCAATCAGTGACATGGAAAGATGATAATCATTATAACGCTCAATGTAACACTCTGCGCTAAGTCGGTGGCAAGTCAGTCGCACTGCCAACAATCAACTAGGAGGATAATAATATTGATAAAAGTCGTGGAATCGTGGAATTTATCACTGAGAACAGTAAGTCTTTGCCTTTATCGTTTTAAAGATTGCTTAGATTATAATATAAAGACATATACAGCAGAACTAATTATAGTTGATTAATTAATTTGATGTTAAACATCATAAATTATGCCATTTCAGTACAACTTAATTTTAAAATTGAGACACACCTGTATACATGATTTGTATTTCTGGCCGGATGCCTTAATTCACTTAGGAAATTTCTTTTTGTTTTGAATTGTACTTATAGCTGATCAATCTAAGACACTAGAAACAATAACAGTTTTTAATGCTCTGTTTTATGATTAACTCAAGTCTTGCATGCCATTAACTATGAGTAATTAAAATAGGGTGGGCTATGGTGGCAGAGAAAACAATGTACTACTTTGGGCTACATAATTATACTTGAAGGGACACTGTCCGTAAGTAAAGCATGTATTGAGCATAAGCAAAAAGCTGTCTGATTTTTATTCAGTGAAATGTCTACATGGAAACATAAACATAGACCTGGTAAGTTTGTTGTAATAAATTTGTTAATTTGAAGAAAATAAACATATTTCATTTATTTGTCTAATTTGAAGAAACAAGAGGCCCAAGAGGGCCTGTGGATGCTCTACTGGCTAAAGATAAAGTTTATGCACAAGGGGCCATAACTCTTTCAAATTTTGTTCAACCAGAACATGGTGATGACATACGCAACTAGGCTTGGTACTGATTGTCCCTGACAAGTTTCGTTGAAATCCAGCCAGAAGTTCAGGAGAACTAGTCTGTACAAAGTTAGTGTATTAAAACTTTTAAGGGGTCATAACTCTGCCAAAATTCATGCAAACAGAACACGACAACGATAGGTGCATCTAGGCTTGGTACTGATTATCCCCATCAAGATTCGTTGAAATCCAGCAAGGAGTTCAGAACAGACTAATCTGGACAACACTTCTCTATTAAAACCTTTAAAGGGCCATAACTCTGACAAAAATCATTTAACCCGAATATGGCGATAATATGCACAATTAGGTTTGATACTGATCATCCTTGTCAAGTTTCGTTAAAATCCAGCCAGGGCTTCAGGAGAACTAGCCCGGAAAATGTTTGTGTATCAAAAACCGGACTTTATTTCATGATATGTATCATGTTATTTCATGATGTATATCAGGATTTTATTTCATGATATGTATCATGTTATTTCATGATGTGTATCAGGACTTTATTCATGATGTGTATCAGGACTTTATTTCACAATGTGTATCATGTAATTTCATGATGTGTATCATGTTATTTCACGATGTGTATCATGTAATTTCATGATGTGTATCATGTTATTTCATGATATGTATCATGTTATTTCTTGATGTGTATCAGGACTTTATTTAACAATATGTATCATGTTATTTCATGATGTGTATCAGGACTTTATTTCATGATGTGTATCATGTTATTTCATGATGTATATCAGGACTTTATTTCACAATATGTATCATGGTATTTCATGATGTGTATCAGGACTTTATTTCATGATGTGTATCATGTTATTTTGTGATGAATATCAGGACTTTATTTTGTGATGTGTATCAGGACTTTATTTCATGATGTATATCAGGACTTTATTTCATGATGTGTATCATGTTATTTCATGATGTGTATCAGGACTTTATTCATGATGTGTATCAGGACTTTATTTCACAATGTGTATCATGTAATTTCATGATGTGTATCAGGACTTTATTTCATGATGTGTATCATGTTATTTCATGATAAATATCAGGATTTTATTTCATGATATGTATCATGTTATTTCATGATGTGTATCAGGACTTTATTTCACAATATGTATCATGGTATTTCATGATGTGTATCAGGACTTTATTTCATGATGTGTATCATGTTATTTTGTGATGAATATCAGGACTTTATTTTGTGATGTGTATCAGGACTTTATTTCATGATGTATATCAGGACTTTATTTCATGATGTATATCATGTTATTTCATGATGTGTATCATGTTATTTTATGATGTATATCAGGACTTTATTTCACAATATGTATCATGTTATTTTCATGATGTGTATCAGGACTTTATTTTATGATGTGTATCATTTTATTTCATGATGTGTATCAGGACTTTATTTCACTATATGTATCATATTTCATGATTTGTATGCCTTTATTTCATGTGTATCATGTTATTTCATGTGTATCAGGACTTTATTCATGATGTGTATCACATTATTTCATGATGTGTATCACATTTATTTCATGATGTGTATCAGGACTTTAGGCGCCATATAACTTTTTCATGTGTTGGTGCGCCTTAAAACCCCAATTCAATTCAATTTATTTCACGATGTGTATCAGGACATTATTTCATGATGTGTATGATGTTATTTCATGATATGTATCAGGACTTTATTTCATGATATGTTATCACATTATTTCATGATGTGTATCAGGACTATTTCATGATATGTATCATGTTATTTCATTATGTGTATCAGGACTTTATTTCACTATATGCATCATATTTCATGATGTGTATCGGACTTTATTTCACTATATGTATCATATTTCATATGTATCAGGACTTTATTTCATGATGTTTATCAGGACTTTATTTCATTATATGTATCATATTTCATGATATGTATCAGGACTTAATTTCATGATGTGTATCAGGACTTTATTTCATGTGTATCAGGACTTTATTTCACTATATGTATCATATTTCATGATGTGTATCGGGACTTTATTTCATGATGTGTATCAGGACTTTATTTCACTATTTGTATCATATTTCATGATGTGTATCAGGACTTAATTTCATGGTGTGTATCAGGACTTTATTTCACTATATGCATCATATCTCATGACGTGTATCGGACTTTATTTCATGGTGTGTATCAGGACTTTTTTTCATGATGTGTATCATGGACTTCTGCTCCATTTTAGTTGCATAGACCAACGGACGACGGACGAAAAGTGATCAAACTAGCTCACTAATAAGGCATTATTTTTTACTCGACTTGTTTTATGTACTGATTCTGAAACAGTCAATATGAAATCAGTTTGATTTTGAGTGTATAGCTGAGTAAATCAGGATATACAACACTCCATATATGAGAAATGTTTAAACATTGAGAGAATACCGATTTGACAATACATTCTTTATTGTGTTTCTGGGCCTCCGCTGTGATTCGCTAATGTCGCAAATGGAGAAAGAAAAGAAAAATTGCGATCTTTTTTAAGCTTTTGCGAAAGAAAAATAAAAGCCGATATTTACATATTTTCAATGATGTAAGCGGATATGAACGACTGCTACACAGCATTCTTATTGGACATGTGCACACTGTAACAGTCTAAATAGAAAAGTGGACTGATTCACTAAACAACAAGAATAAAGTTCGCTGGCTGATTACAAAAAAAGATAAAATTATCACAACCACGATCACCTGATCACGTGTGTATATTGTGGATCACTGATGCTCGCAAATAACATTTTGTAAACAAACTTTTTGACACTCTCTGAAAAGATAATTGATGCAATTAAGTAAAAGGATTAAGACAACACAGCTTGATATCGGGGTTTAAGCTCTTATACAAACATCGGCGAGCGTGGCGGACGATCAAACAACGAAAATGAAACTATGGTTGATGTTTGTTATTGAATGCAGCAAACTTTGTCAGGTGTTGAAAATTAAAAGAAATCGAAAGTGTTACTTTTAGAAATAAATAATATTATAACAAAAGATGAGATCAGAACAATGGTTTTAATTGATTTAAATACCCTCGACGTATAAGCTATATCAAGATGTAAAACTGCCAATACTGCAATAGCAAACATGGCTTGTAAACGTCCGCTAGATTTAGATTTAGTTGTAGACATAAAACGTCACACATATTTAAATATATCATGGATACATTTAATTTTTATCAATATTGATTTTTTACATTTTTTTTTTTACTTATTCAATATCCGGATAAAGTGAAAAAAAAAAAAAAAAAAAAAAAGTTGAAAATAGATGGTTAACATCCGGACGTTCACTATTATTGAACTAGATTTAGATTATGAAAAAAATGAAAAAAAAGATTTAGATTCTTGTTTGACTCCACCTTCTAAATTTGCCAAAAGTCAGAATTCACCTGTTAGACCTTAAAGGGACACACGGCAATCTTGATTTTTTAAAAACTCACGGCGTCCCGTTAGTTTTCCTCTTAACTTGCATTTGTTCAATCATTAATATTAATTGTTAGAATAGTTCAAAGCAAATTATTTGTGCTTATTACTAACTTTTTATAATATTGCACCAGTAATATATTTAAAAAAAATGGTTAAATAGTGAAGAAAGTTGAAATCTCAATTTTTTATTTAATTATATGCAAGCAGTTTTAAAGTCAAAATGACGCAGGATAAGTAAATTGAGGAGCAAATTTTAATGTTTGAATAAAACTCAAGATTGCCATGTGTCCCTTTAAAATGAATCAATGCATATGTGCCATTTGTTCTGAAAATGACTCTGTTATATGGTGAAAATATGGCTCCAACGTTGGCTCTTATTTTTCAAACGTGGCTTCCTTTTTTTTCATTTTGCGAAAGTAGTTGCAAAAGAAAAAAAACAAACAGGGGAGGCCCTGTGTTTGTATCCTCCAAGCACATTAAGGAACCATATAGGCATGTTGTTATTAGTAAGAGTAGGGCATGATTCTTGGATTCCTATGTACCCTTCCCCTCTCTGGGGTGGCTCAGATAAACTTATGTGTTAATGAGCCATTAAACAACATTCCATTCATTTTCTATTGTGTTGATGGACCATGTATAATTAGGCACACTGATAACCCTAGGTGAATAAATCAATAAAAACACATTGTCAGATGCAAAACTGATTGAGTCAGTTAAACAACTACCAAATGATATCTTATAATAAATAGTATTATAGCTTTTGAGTATATTGCTTACTTGTGCATAGTTATGGCACAGACCACATTTTACCTGGCTGTCTCTAACTTTAAACTGATTGTTTACACTAATAACTGACTCGTAACTTATGTCTATAAGATGGGCTGCATTGCCCTTATCTTAATTCAAGTTTTGGTATTTATAGGGAACTGAAGTTTATTTGTCTTCTGTACAGTTTGGGAGTTATAGTCAACCTTAAAAGTTTTTGTGAAGAAAAAAAATGAGTATTTAACACATATAATGACGTTCAGTGTGACCTTGACCTGTATATTTTAGTATGGTCATGTCGATGTTGTCATGATGAGTATATATTGAACATTTGATGAAGAACTATCAAGAAATGAGAAAGTTATAACCAACGTTAAGTTTTTGTGAATAAAATGAGTATTTAACCCATATAATAACCTTCAGTGTGACCTTGACCTTTATATTATAGTGTTGTCATGATGAGTAGATACTGAAAGTCTGATGAAGAAATATCAAGAAATGAAAAAGTTATAACCAACATTAAGTTTTTGTGAAGAAAACAAGTATTTAACCCATATATTGACCTTCAGTGTGACCTTGACCTTTATATTTTAGCATGGTCATGTCCATGTTGTCATTATTGAAAGTTTGATGAAGAAATATCAAGAAATGAGAAAGTTATTATATATAAGCCAACGTTAAGTTTTTGTGACGGACTGACGACAAAGTGATCCCTATGTATCGCATTTTTCTTTGAAAAGGCGACACAAAAACAACAATGGATGGGGTATGAAACATTCTATGGACCAATTTATTTCATGTAAAAAGCAAAACAGCTTTATACTTAACTTTTCAGATATAAAGGGCACAATTTCTGCCTTATAACTATTCCTTCTGATATTATGTTCACATCGGTTGTGTTGAGTTACTGTCGTGTACTATACGGCTGACACTGCTCATGCCTAAAATATGCATTTGGTTTAAAAATCTCCTGTTATAAATCTATGGTAGAACAACAAAGACAAACTGAAAACCCAACATTTATTTAATTATATGCAAGCAGGTTTAAAGTCAAAATGTGCTGGATTAATAAATGGAGCTGCTAATTTAGGCTTGATAAAAAACTTCAGATTGCCATGTGTCCCTTTAAGATCAATTAATTTGACAATGTTTTCATGTTTCATTTTAATACCAGATGACTCACTGAAATTATATATTTTGGAAGTATGCACTAAGTACTGCCACTGAATAGAAAGAGATAAAAATCACCATTATGATTTCATCCTGGAATACAAGAATATAATGACCATTGTGGTTACAGTATTTTAACTTGATGGTTACCTTTTTTTTACTTCAACTTTACTACTATTTGTTTTTCACATTAATTTTTTATACCCTGGAAAATTTCAGGTGGAATATTTGAAATCAATATACTGCTAATTACCATCTGATTTTTGCATGTTGAGTATTTCTTAAGTTTTATAATACCGCCCGGAAGAAATACTGCAAATGTGCATTTGAGCTATCTTCTTTCAGGAGTAACTTAATTTGTTTGTTAATACCACAATAGACATGTTAAGAAATCTGCCCCAAAATCAATGAGGCATATCCAACAACACTTCACAGGTAAATTAAATTTCGGTCTCAGGGAAACCCAAATTATGATAGTTCATAAACTGCGCATTTAATCTCCCATTTCACATCAAATTTGCCTGTGTTTACAGGTGTATATCTCTTACATTTATTGTCTTAACTCAACCACATTTGGACATGGGTGTTCTTATAGTATTATCTAGAGGGTTGTGTAAGTTTATACATTTTGGGTTCAAAAGAATTTTGAAAAATACATAATGCATTTCAAAGCAATTTTAATGATTTGTTAGTATTGCGATCAACCATGCATATGATGAAAACTGTCCAACTATGCGCCTGCATATCCATAAATGATCTTAAGCATGTGACATAGGTAACCAATCATTGGTGCTTATCAGAATACATACACTGGGTAACTTTTAACGATCCCGCATTAGTACTTTACTAGCTACGAATACAGCAGGACAGGTGTTTATCAGGATTGTTCATTAACACTGTAAGTGATTTAATTGCTATTGCCAAGTTAATTTGATAATTGTTTTAATAAATAGTCATTCCTTTAAATTAACTTGTTATGCACTAAAATTCCAATGAATTTTGACTCAATATTGGTTCATTACTGTCCATAGTTTATTTGATGTCACTGATTTAATATATGATACATAAAATATGTCTAAACCAAATATTCCCACAGTCAATTATGTACATTGAAACAGACAACTGTTGATCTTTATAGGAAATTATGTGTGGCAGAACAGCACAATTAAACTTGCATCACCTCCCATTTGACATCAATAAAATGGCAATAAATCAGCTAATGAACTAAAACTTTGTCCATGCAGAATTAAATGTTAGAGGCTGAAACCCCCCCTTTTGGTACGCAGTATTCAGGGCGTTTTAGGCAGTATTCAGTACGCACGAGCCTGGTACGCAGAACTCGCACAACACACTATTTAGTATTTAGTACTCATAAAATGTATTTTTAAAACCAAATATGTACAAAAAAATCATAAAATGTAAATAAAGGTCTAATTTTGATAATCGGGCCTTCATTCATCTAGCGGATCACGCCTCTTAGGTGTTTTAGGTCATGATTCAAATTCGAGTTATTGCTCTTTGTAATTTATACTTAGAATTTTTGTCCAGAGCTAAATAGTATTCAGTACTCGGTCTCTAAAATAAGGAGTATTCAGTACTCGGTGGGGAGGGGGGTTACATCCTCATGTTAGTAAATATCACTGCCTTATCTTTGTGCCTATCTGCTGTCAGATAATTGATGCCCTGCTGGGTATTTTATTGCTCTGGGGTTAGTTAATTACATGGATGAATTATACAGATTCTCAATAAACAGAGGCAACTCAGGACAGTCCTATAACTGAACTATTACTTTGAGAATGGCATCACACATTTATGCTGTAAAATATTTTAGGGTTGCTTTAGCGGCAAATGTTCAAGATTCAGTATTGATTAGCAGGCCTTGTTAATGTTAAGAGCTCATCATTTTTTTTTTAATGAAAGACTATGTATCTCTAGCCAACTTATGTGTTGACCCTCCATAATGCGCGTATGTCATGAAATGTTACTGTTAAATGGCATAAAATTAGCCAATTGACAGATTAACAGAAAAGTAGTTCATTAAAATGTCTGACAAGCAAAAAGAAAACAGGAGGATCATGGAGGGTCTGGGGAAGCTCTAATGGCTAACATGGCACTTCTATAAAAGGATTTCATCTAATTCCATTCAGTACATTCTATTAACATGACACCAGTACTAAGATATCTCCACCCTATTGTTGATGTCGGAGTAAATTGACAGTATGGTTGTATTATAATACAGTTGCACATACTGTTGCACGTGCTATTGTTTGTCGGAGGTATAGTATTGGTTTGATTGGTTAAAATGGATAAATGATTGACAACTGGCGACATGTTAATTAGTTATGCCTGAGACACAATTATGACTCATTTGACCTTTGACTTCCAAGTATGTCCTTGACCTTTGAGGTACAGACCTGATGTGTGCTGGTGACAAACCTTCTCATCATGCTGAACATTTTTGTGTATATTAAAATCCCTTTAGAGAAAAAGAAAGATGGATTGGATTTCTCCCAGAATACTTGTCAATACTTACTTTTTATTAGGTACAATTTAATTTGTTTTGCTTGGCTTCACAGTATAAAAGCCACATCATTTCTGTTACAACTCCATCTTTTGGAAAGATTGTATATGCTCTGTTATTTGTTTAACTGGTCTTTGTTTACTGCATTAGGGACCATTTGCTTACCCCACCAAAATCACTATTTCCTTTTAAGTAAGTGTTTAATCTGTTGTTTAGTAATGTCCAATGTTTTAACACACATGATATTAATATTTTGCATCCTGTGTTCAAATTTGGCCCCACCCCATGGGTCACAGTATATACTCCTGTTTATATAGGGAAATATCTTCTTCTCTGAAACTACAAGAGCCATTTTGCAGTTTAATACCATAAAGTTATGGTCCTCTACCAAATTTGTTCATATGGTGACCCTGGGGTCAATTTTGGGCCCGCCCCAGTGGTAATATGTTTTACATAGATTTATTTAGGGAAAAACTTAAAAATCCTTAAGAATTATTTAACATTTTGCATTCGTTATAAGCTTATGGTCGTCTATCAATTTAGTTGAAATGGTGACCCTGGGGTCAAATTTATCCCCACCCTAAGGGTCACATGCTTTACTTAGACTTATTTTGGGAAAAACTTAAAAAAATATTAGAAAGCAATAGTCGTCGAGAAGCAATAGCCGTTATTCCGTTATAACTTTTAAATTTTGATGGGATTTTTTCAGTATGTGTTATCTGAAATGCATAAGCTCTTAATCTAAATACAACAAGAAATATCACTGTAAGTGATAAATGCCCCCGAAGTGTCTTTTTATGACCTCTTAGTATGACCTTGACCTTGGAGCCATGGACCTGGATTTGTGCACGACACCTCATTTGGTTGTGGTGAGCACTTGTGCCAAGTTACTTGAAAATCTACAGCTGGCTTGCGGAACGTCGGTGGTTCTATCCAGGTGCCCGCCCGTGCACGAAAATTGCCCGGAGGGGCACCTGGGGTCTTCCTCCACCAGTGGAAGCTGGAAAGTCGCCATATTATGACCTTAGCTGTTGGTGCGACTATAAAACCCAATTCAATTCAATTATTTGAAAATCCGTCCAGGCATGCAAAAGTTATTGACCGGACACAATTTGACCTCTAAATGTGTTTTTGACCTTGGGGCCACAGACCTGGATTTTGTGCGCGACACATCGTCTTGTTGTGTTGAGCACTTGTGCCAAGTTATTTGAAAATCCGCCCATGAATGCCAGAGTTATTGACCGGACACAATTTGACTTTTGACCTCCAAGTGTGACCTTGACCTTGAAGACCTGAGTTTTGCGCACAACACATCGTCTTGTTATGGTGATCACTTGTGCCAAGTTATTTAAAAATCCCTTCAGGGGTTGTGATGTTACGGTCTGGACACGAAATTGCGTACCTGTTTTTGACCTATGAACTGCAAGTGTGACCTTGACCTTTGAGGTACGGACCTGGGTTTTGTGCGCGACACATCATCTTGTTATGGTGATCACTTGTGGTGGGGGGGGGGGGTGGGGGGTGGGGGCAACATATATGTGTAAGAATTGACTAAAACAACATAGAAATATGTAAAAAAAAAAAAAAAAAAAAAAAAAGTTTGGAGGGAGTGTGGGTGTGGGGTGGATAGAGGAGGGAGCCCATGCCCCAATATGGGTGAAGTAATAAGATGCATAATGCTATAACAAATCCCAAACCAAAATTATAGATGTATACATGCTTACATGCAAACCTAGATCTGCCTTTATTGCACATTTTATGAGCCATCACAATTTGGGTTCCATGGGAGCCCAGAATTAGCAGAAGACAAAATTACTTATCCAACCCTTTACAACATACTATAAGGAAACCAATTCCAAAATTTAGTTCAGCTAGGACAAGAAATGTAAGAGATATAGACCTGTAAACACAGCTTACACGCACAATTTGATGTGAAACAGACATATTTTAAGGGCTATCAGAATTTGGGTTCCATGGGAGCCCAGGGGTTACAGGAACCAAAATTACTTAAGCAGCCCTTACGATAATGCTATAAGGAAGCTAATGGCTAAATTTGGTTGTGCTAGGGTAAGAATTGTAAAAGATAAAGTCTTGTAAACAAAGCTTACACGCAAAATTTGATGTGAAATGGGACACTTTTTATGGGCTATCATAATTTGGGTTCCTTGGGAGCCCATGGGTTACAGGAACCAAAATTAAGATAATGCTATAAGGAAGCCCATGAACAAATTTGGTTGTGCTAAGATAAGAAATGTAAGAGATATAGACTTGTAAACACAGCTTATACGCAAACCTTGATGTGGGACGCCGACGCCGGGGTGATTACATAAGCTCTCTTATTCTTCGAATAGTCAAGCTAAAAATACGCCAACAAGTAAATATTGACCATACAAATGACCGCAGACTCAAATGTGCACTTAATTTGTAAACATCGTCACGTTCGTCACGTGGGGATGCGTGCGCATATATACAAGAATACAAGATGGCTCGATTATAAAAATAATGTTGGGGTACCAGACGGGATGTTTTATACTCGACTTCTATAAATAGCAAACGACACACAAAAAGCACTTGCTAAATAACTTAGTAACACGTTCATTAAATTACGTATTAAGTATAACATTGTTACTTCCCTTTGAAGAAATCTGAACGGTATACGCAGGCCTCCCAAATCCGGAATTTCAAGATGTTTAAATTTAAGTTCTCCGGACACAGAATTATACAAATATGTACACTTCTCAAAACTGCTAACTACACCGCTCACGTTTTGGGTTATATATATCGATGGGTTGAATGTTTTTCAATAAAATAAAAAGGAAATACCAATTCAATCATTTTTACATCATTTCATTTTATTTTTTTCATGGGCAATGCTAGAACTAAACCACAATAAGCAATTACAAACGACCCATGTAAACACTAAAGTCACACTTTTCCCATATCTACATAGATATGGGAAAAGTGTGACTTTAGTGTTTACATGGGTCGTTTGTAATTGCTTATTGTGGTTTAGTTCTAGCATTGCCATAGATATGGGAAAAGTGTGACTTAGGTGTTTCCATGGGTCGTTTGTAATTGCTTATTGTGGTTTAGTTCTAGCATTGCCCATGAAAAAAATAAAATGAAATGATGTAAAAACAAGAGGCCCAAGAGGGCCTGTGGACGCTCTACTGGCTAAAACAGCTCTTATAGATTTAGATAGATATAGCTCTCTTCTCCTATAGATTCAACAAAGGAGAATACAATATAGCATTTTTCAACAAATCAAGGGCCATAACTCTGTAATTATTAACAAGATCTAGCTGGTTTTCAAAATTGTCCAAGATTTCATTGATATACCGCGCTTTGCACAACTAGAGATCATACTGAGGCTTCCTGCCAAATTTTGTAGAAATCCAACAAGCCATTTAAGAGGAGAAGCGCCTACAAGAAATTTAAAATAAAAATGTCAAAGGGCCATAACTCCCGTCAAAAATCAGCAAACTGGAACAAAAGCGTGAAATGCACAACTAGACATCTTACCGGTGCTTCCTGCTAAGTTTCGTCGAAATTCAACAAGGCATTTAGGATGAGTAGCGCCGACAAGAAATTTTATAGTCAATGTCAAGTAATTAAAATGATAATGAATTTTTTTTTAAAAAAAAAACAATAATTCAAATCAATCAATAAAAAAAAAAAAAATTGAAACAATTAAAAAAAAAAAAAAAAAAAAAAAAATGAAATTGAAAAAAAATCAAAAAAAAAATCAATCAAAAAAACTGTTACCCCCGGGGCGCGTCCAAATTTGACACCAGGGTCACCATTTGAACAAACTTGGTAGAGGACCATAAGCTGATGCTACATGTAATACATGAGAGCTCTGTGCCATGTGGTTCCAGAGAAGAAGATTTTTTTCAGTTTTTGCCTACACAAGCCTAAGTAAAACTGTGACCCCCAGGGTGGGGCCAAATGTGACCAATGGGTCACCATTTGAACAAACTTGGTAGAAGATCATAAGCTTATAGCAAATGCAAAATATTAAACCTCTGGCTCCTGCAGTTTCAGAGAAGAAGATTTTTTAAGTTTTTCCTATACATGTCTATGTAAAACATGCGACCCTTGGGGCGGGGTCAAATGTGACCCAAGGGTCACAATTTGAACAAAGTTGGTAAAGGACCATAAGCTTATAGCAAGTGCAAAATATTAAACCTCTGGCTCTTGCAGTTCCAGAGAAGAAGATTTTTTTCAGTTTTTCCCTATACAAGCATTTATGTAAAACTGTGACGCCCGGGCCGGGGCCAGATGTGACCCCAGGGTCACCATTTGAACAAAATTGGTAAAGGACCATAAGCTTATAGCAACAGCAAAATATTAAACCTCTGGCTCTTGCAGTTTCAGAGATGAAGATTTTTTCAGTTTTTCCCTATACATGTCTATGTAAAACATGTGACCCTTGGGGCGGGGTAAACTTGGTAAAGGACCATAAGCTTATAATAAATGTAAAATATCAAACCTCTGGCTCTTGTAGTTCCCGAGAAGAAGATTTAAAAAAAAAAAATCCTATATAAGTCTATGAAAAACTGTGACCCTCGGGGCAGGGACAAATTTGACCCTAGGGTCATCATTTGAACAAACTTAGTAGAGGACCTTAAGCTGATGCTACATGTAATAAATGAGAGCTCTGTGCCATGTGGTTCCAGAGAAGAAGAATTTTTTCAGTTTTCCCTATACAAGCCTATGTAAAACTGTGACCCCTGGGGTGGGGCCAAATGTGACCCCTGGGTCACCATTTGAACAAACTTGTTAGAGGACCACAAGCTTATAGCAAATGCAAAATATTAAACCTCTGGCTCTTGCAGTTTCAGAGAAGAAGATTTTCTAAGTTTTTCCCTATACATGTCTATGTAAAACATGTGACCCTTGAGGCGGGGCCAAATGTGACCCGAGTGTCACCATTTGAACAAACTTGGTAAAGGACCATAAGCTTATAGTAAATGCAAAATATCAAACCTCTGGCTGTTGTAGTTTCAGAGAAGAAGATTTTTTTTTAAAAAAATCCTATATAAGTCTATGTAAAACTGTGACCCCCGGGGCGGGGACAAATTTGACCCCAGGGTCACCATTTGAACAAACTTAGTAGAGGACCATAGGCTGATGCTACATGTAATACATGAGAGCTCTGTGCCTTGTGGTTTCAGAGAAGAAGATTTTTTAAAGTTTTTTCCTATATGTCTATATGAAAAACATGCAAAACCTCAATATACAAACTTTGGACCCCCGGGGCACGGGCATTTTTCAGCCCGGGGACTTTATTTGAACAATCTTGATAGTCTAGGCGTTGGCGATCATTTTAAAAGAAAAACTGTTGAAATCTGTCCAGCGGTTCTGGAGAAGAAGATTTTTTAAGGTTTCGACCATATATGGTAATGGCAGCCATCTTGGATGTAGCGCTGACCTAATTTTAACAAATCTAAAAAGCATTCATCTAAGGATCATCCATGTGAAGTTTGGTCAAAATTAGCCAAGCGGTTTCTGAGGAGAAGTCGTTTGAAGAAAAGTTAACGGACGGACGGACGACGGACGACGGACGGACGACGGACGACGGACGACGGACGACGGACAACACACCATCCCATAAGCTCTGCTGGCCCTTGGCCAGTAGAGCTAATGATTGAATTGGTATTTCCTTTTTATTTTATTGAAAAACATTCAACCCATCGATATATATAACCCAAAACGTAGCGGTGTAGTTAGCAGTTTTGAGAAGTGTATGTTAGTCATTAATCTTAAGTATATATGTAAGTTATTATTGACTATTATTGTACAACACATCATCGTAGAATTTTTTTATAACGCTGAGTATTGCTTTTGTGCCGTTTTATCACGACGTTAAAATACCCCTTTTGGTATCCCCTGCCAGAAGGTGTTAGCATACATTTCTTACAGGGATATTTCGTTTACAAATGAGACATGGGGTAACCGTTATTTTATAGAAATATCAATTGTTAAAAATACTGATATCTAACAAAAAGGTTATCTTTCATGATGACTATTAGGCTTGATATTTTGCATTTGCTATAAGTTTATGGAACAAGCATATATGGATATGCCCATTTTCAATTTTAGGTAGGGGGTGTAGGGGGTGTGGGGGGAACACCCACAGTAGTGCCTACAGCAAATTTAAAACTTTATTGGTTAATTTCTACATAGACTTAATCTGAATTAGTGGTGCATCTTATTTATAGAGACATTCGGGACTTATTTTACATTTGTTTTTTTCCACATGAGTATTGCTAAGTGGGCTTGGGTTTGTTTCGCGATATTGAAGATTGTCGAGCTGAATTGAGTAAATGGTCAGTAGCCCAATATTTAAGTAGTAAATAGCATAATAGTTGTATAACAAACACTTGACAGTGCTTTTGTTTATTTAATCCTGTTTCCTAAATACCACTCACTGATTTAATTGTATTAAGTGTATTTTTAAATCCATTGATTTAATTGTAATACTGTTCACAAGACAATACAGGGGCGTAGCTAGAGCCTTTTGGAGAATACGCCCTGGGAGAGGGTGCGGGAGATGGTGTCCCCCTCCTGCAGGGGGTCCTTGGTGCCTCCCCCGGGAAAATTTTGTAATTTGAGTGCTATTTCGGAGGTTTGTGGCTTCATTTGAGCGAGATTTTGGAGGCTCTTGCCTCCATTCATTAAAGAGGCACTACCTATATCTACGCGATTTTTAATGTAAAATATTAAATACTCAATATTACTGCATTTTACTGCATTTATATGTATACAAAGCTATTTTATGAGTATTCTAAGAAGAAACATGGTTCGTATTTCAGTTCTGTAAATTATTAATTATGATCAAAACAATATCTTGAATAAAATGCTGCCCAGCTGTTTATTCCTGCCGGAGAACTACGAGTTTTTACGATTTTCTCGGACATGCGCAATGCGATTACAAACTATTTGGCGCTGTTCCGATAGCAAACGAATCAATCGGAACTCTTCGCTAATCAGACGAGGTAGTTCCGATTGTCTAAAACAATTACGAATATAATTTCAAAAATCCGATCTTTTCAATCCTGTTTTTCCCCAGCAAAACGCATATTACATTGGGTGAAATTATTGCCATTTACCTTTTTTATAGTCCTCTTATAATTAAGTAAAGTTTATATCAATTGATGGACAAAAAGATATAGGTAGAGCCTCTTTAAGTGTGTTTTTAAAAATAGTGCCTCACCCACTACCCCACTTCAATTTTTATTGCTGCTTTTAAAAAATAAGCACTTTTATTTTTTCACATTCGATTTTCTAGAGTATGCCCGGGCGTACAGGAGTATGCAATATATGCCCCTGCAATATATGGATATGCCCATTTTCATTTTTAGGTAGGATTGGAAATTGTGTATAAAACAAACAGTGAGTCATGAAGTCTATAAAAAACTCGTTGATCAAGGTCTACATAACAAGTAGCAGGTGTTGAATTCTCTGCATTTAGGACAGTACTCAATTGAATGGTTTCATAAATTAGATTTTTTGATTATCTTTACCATCTTTGTGTTTTGTTTTACATTATGCTTTGTCAAGTGTCATGTTTTTATTTGTACACATTCATTACTTTTTCTCCCCTGAGTTTAGGACCAACAAATATGATCACAAATGATTTTTTATTTTATTAGTGTCCATTAAATAAACCAAAACCCATTTCTGTCCTGTTTATTATCGACACCTCACTTCATATACATTTTTTTCGCTTTGTGTAATTGACATGTTTCCAGTACTTAGATATCTCCGCCCTATTGTTGATGTCGGAGTATATTGACAATAGTTTATATAACATAGTTGCACGTGTTTTATACACGTGCTGTTGTTTGTCGGAGGTATCGTTCTGGGTTGATTGGTTGGAATGGATAAATGATTGACAACTGGCGACATGTTAATTCTTATAGTTGAAACAGAAAGAATGACTCAAATTTAGGTGACCCGCAAATTCCAGCGAGTCTAAACTGGTGTTACAACCTCAAAATGTCAACATAGTGACAGTTTAATGACTTCTAGTGAGTACTATTACGTATTTGGACGTCATAAGGCCATAAAAAATTAATTACCTGGTTCTCAGGCCCGCCCGCATGTCTTTTTATGGTGCCGCATTGCCGATTTTATCTCAAAAGTAATAAAATTAAAAATTGGAATGCGCTACCGAAATTTCGAGAAAAAAGTTCCGCATCCAAGTTTGTTCAGGTTTTTACATGCAACTACCTCAGGGGAATCCCCTTGTGGGTAGACTGGTGCGTGGCTGACTATCTGCCGCTTTGCTCGCTAGCTTGTGAGTGTTGCAGTCGTACGGGTACCAATCTAGGAGAGTCAGACGCATGAGACGCTTGGAACTAGTAGGTGCTACAGAACAGGCGATTTATTCAAGCGTCTAATCGACAAAGTCTCACAACAACATGCAATAATGGCGGTGTCATCGAGTCGATTGAAGTTCATGCGTGATCTAATACAAATATACGGACTTATTGTGATTGAAAGAACATAAGGCGGGAAGAAATGATAAGGTAATGATCGACAGTAGAGATGAGCTGATCCAACTGGTTATTGCACATGTATTTCGAGATATTTTGCATCAATACATGTATTGCAATTAAAGTTTGGATAAAAAAAAAATCGCCCGCGTGTCTGTCGACCACTGTAAAATTGTAAAAAAAATTAGCCCGCCCGCATCCCTTCTCAGAAAAAGTGGCCTGAGAACCAGGTAATTATTTTTTTGTGGCCTAAACAATGCTGTAATTATACAATCGGTATCTTTGATAGAATATGCCGATAATAGACTGGTGTCGATAATCGACGGGGTTGCTCTACACTTACTGGGCATGTACAGACAGATACAACCATCCAACCAGCATTGGCCCCAGTTTCTATCTCCACCCATGGGGACATAACCACTGATTCATAACTTGGAAACAATCGAGATCCCGACCCGATAACCATATATATACTTACTGGAATGTACAGATGGATATAACCATCCAACCAGCATTGGTCCCAGTTTCTATCTCCACCCATGGGGACATAACCACTGATTCATAACTTGGAAACAATCGAGATCCCCACCCGATAACCATACACTTACTGGAATGTACAGACGGATATAACCATCCAACCAGCATTAGTCCCACGGTCTATTTCCACACATGGGGACATGACCACTGATTCATAACTTGGAAACCATTGAGATCCCCACCCTATAACCATATATACACTTACTGGGCATGTACAGATGGATACAACCATCCCACCAGCATTGGCCCCGGGGTATATCTGCATCCCTGGAGACATAACCACTGCTTCATAACTTGGCAACAATTGAGATCCCCACCCTATAACCATATATATACTTAATGTGCATTAACAGATGAATACAACCATCCCACCAGCATTGGCCCCGGGGTCTATCTGCATCCCTTGGGACATACCCACTGATTTATAACTTGGCAACCATTGAGACCCCCACCCAATAATCATATATACACTTACTGGGCATGTACAGACAGACACAACCATCCATCCAGCATTAGCCCCAGGGTCTATCCCCATCCCTGGGGACATAACCACTGATTCATAACTTGGCAACCATTGAGATGCCCACCCGATAACCATATATACACTTACTGGGCATGTACAGATGGATACAACCATCCAACCAGCATTAGTCCCACAATCTATCTCCACCCATGGGGACATGACCACTGATTCATAACTTGGAAACCATTGAGATCCCCACCCTATAACCATATATACACTTACTGGGCATGTACAGACGGACACAACCATCCAACCAGCATTAGTCCCACGGTCTATCTCCACCCATGGGGACATAACCACTGATTCATAACTTGGAAACCATTGAGATCCCCACCCTATAACCATATATACACTTACTGGGCATGTACAGACGGATACAACCATCCAACCAGCATTAGTCCCACGATCTATCTCCACCCATGGGGACATAACCACTGATTCATAACTTGGAAACCATTGAGATCCCCACACTATAACCATATATACACTTAATGTGCATGAACAGATGGATACAACCATCCCACCAGCATTGGCCCCGGGGTATATCTGCATCCCTGGAGACATAACCACTGCTTCATAACTTGGCAACAATTGAGATCCCCACCCAATAACCATATATAAGAACCATCCCACCAGCATTGGCGCTGGGGTCTATCCCCATCCATGGGGATATATATATATGAGCCGCAACACACGAAAACGTCCTTTCAGACAATATTTTGAAATTTTATGGGTTTTGATGTTTCTGAAACACGGTGATTTTCTCATTAAAAATCTCGTTATTTTATGTCGATGTCTTTAATTAAAAATGAATTTATCTCAATTTGAAAATTAAAATTTTGTACTCACCATTAATTTTGACGTTGACGTCGGCGTCTTGGACGACGTCATTGATTAAATAACAACAAAAACAAACACAGTTACCGTTTTCTATAGCATCAACTATTTAGATTAAGAAAACACATTCCCTATGATATAATAATTAGGTAAAAAACGGAAGTGACGAGAAATTTGATTAGTAATTAATTGATTACCGGCAGACGTCATAAATTGTTACTTTATGACGTTGTCGTCTGAACGTCCGAAGGGACGTTTTCGTGTGTTGCGGTTCATATATATAATTCCTTGGTCATAACAATGGAAACCATTGAGATCACTACCCTTGGGTTCTATCTCCACCATGGGAACATAACCACGGATTCATAACTTGGAAACCATTGAGATTCCCACCCGATAACCATATATACACTTAATATGCATGAACAGATGGATACAACCATCTAACCAGCATAGGCCCCGGGGTCTATCTCCACCCATGGGGACATAACCACTGATTCATAACTTGGAAACCATTGAGATCCCCACCCTATAACCATATATACACTTAATGTGCATGAACAGATGGATACAACCATCTAACCAGCATAGGCCCCGGGGTCTATCTCCACCCATGGGGAAATAACCACTGATTCATAACTTGGAAACCATTGAGATCCCCACCCTATAACCATATATACACTTAATGTGCATGAACAGATGGATACAACCATCCAACCAGCATAGGCCCCGGGGTCTATCATAACCCTGATTCATAACTTGGAATTAAACCATTGAGATTCCCACCCGATAACCATATATACACTTAATGTGCATGAACAGATGGATACAACCATCCCACCAGCATTGGCCCCGGGGTCTATCCCCATCCCTGTTGACATAACCCCTGAATCATAACTTAGAAACCATTGAGATCCCAACCCTATATCCATATATAAACTTAATGTGCATGAACAGATGGATACAACCATCCAACCAGCATAGGCCCCGGGGTCTATCCCCATCCCTCGTGACATAACCCCTGATTCATAACTTGGAAACTATTGAGATCCCCGGGGTCTATCCCCATCCCTGGTGACATAACCCCTGATTCATAACTTGGAAACCATTGAGATCTGCACCCTATAACCATATATACACTTAATGTGCATGAACAAATGGATACAACCATCCAACCAGCATAGGCCCTGGGGTCTATCCCCATCCCTGGGGACATAACCACTGATTCATAACTTGGAAACCATTGAGATCCCCACTCTATAGCCATATATACACTTAATGTGCATGAACAAATGGATACAACCATCCAACCAGCATAGGCCCTGGGGTCTATCCCCATCCCTGGGGACATAACCACTGATTCATAACTTGGAAACCATTGAGATCCCCACTCTATAGCCATATATACACTTACTGGGCATGTACAGACAGATACAACCATCCAACCAGCATTGGCCCCACAGTCTATCTCCACCCATGGGGACATAACTCCATGGTCATAACTATGAAACCTTTGAGATCCCCACCCGATAACCATATATACACTTACTGGGCATGTACAGACAGATACAACCATCCAACCAGCATTGGCCCCACAATCTGTCTCCACCCATGGGGACATAACCACGGATTTATAACTTTGAAACCATTGAGATTCCCACCCGATAACCATATATACACTTACTGGGCATGTACAGACGGATACAACTCTCCAACCAGCGTTGGCCCCGGGGTCTATCTTCACCCATGGGGACATAACCACGGATTCATAACTTTGAAACCATTGAGATTCCCACCCGATAACCATATATACACTTACTGGGCATGTACAGACGGATACAACTCTCCAACCAGCGTTGGCCCCGGGGTCTATCTTCACCCATGGGGACATAACCACGGATTTATAACTTTGAAACCATTGAGTTTTCATTCTGTTATGAAAATTATAAGCATGTTTGAAAAAAAATTACACCCTTGCAATGATCATCAGGTGAGCGATTCAGGGCCATTTTGGCCCTCTTGTTTTAATATTGTTTTCCACCTTTTTTTTGCTGGGCCTGAGTTGAAGAGAGGTATTTAATTTACATTTTAGGATACACTGTACAATATCTAATTTTGTTTTATTAAAAACAAACATTGATGGTTTAAGTTAGATGTAACATAAAGTCAACACAATAATTGATTTGAGCCTGCCATAATAGCATGTAATCCGAGACCACTTGCAATGCATGCTAAATAAACACAAGCCACCACAAATAAACACAAGGCCACCACAAGGCCACCACCATGGCTGTCTTGCCTTCTGAGGTTTTGTTCATTCTCAACCAGGCATTCATTCATTATTGTGGAAGACAAAACACAGTTAATACTGTTGACTGCAAGTGTAGTAGCGGGTCATATAAACTACAATGAAAATGCTTAACTCTGTGGTATTCATTTCTGTAACAATGAGTTTGCGTTAATGTTAATGAAACATGTGATGTTCATATTGTGAGGGAAGTATGATCCACTTGTATTGATGAATGAATTTGGGTACAGTCAAGTGGAAATTGTGATTTGGTATCTGAGAGGATGAGTAACTTATTCTGGCTGAAAAATCATCAAAAACCATAACATTGTTTGTTAAATGATAAAACGCAGCTTTCTGCATTTTAATTCAATACTGGATGTTAAAAAATTATGAATCAATCAGGTGCACACTGCAATGGATGCATTTCCATTTTAGACATTCTAAAATGTGGCTCTCGTTGATCTAAGTTTGCTTTGTTTATGTATGGCCTGTGAATAAACTTTAAGATATTTGCAGTGATAATAAGTATCAGTTTAAAGAAAAAACATATAATTCATGATATGCAAAGTGAATTTTCTTCTTTTATAACAAAATAATTTGTCTAAACGTCACATATGCGTGACAATGCAGCATTTATTTAATACTGGTACCATAAGTTAGTGCACTTAATGACTAGAAGTGCAGTGTAGGAAGTAAAATGCATTTACATGTGACAATGTAGTATTAAATTAACATTAAAATTATGAACTGAAAACTATATACTTCTTAAACCCCTTCTTTTTAGGATGGGACCCAACTTTTTGCAAACTCTTGAGTCCCCGAGACCCAACAAAATATGAAATGTGTTGAAAACTGAGGTCACTTGATATATGACTAATATAAGAAGTCCTAGAATAGATACCTTAATATTTTTTTTAAAAACAAAATCAGATTTAAATAAATATATAAATCAGATTAAAAGCCTGTATCTTATATCTTGGATACAACAGTTTGTCACCAAGATATAAGATATGTTCTTTATTTATATAAAGTTACAATAGTTTACCACTCGCCCCTCGCATTGTTATCAGGGTAACTATACCACATGACCTATGACGTCTTTATTGCTAATTCGTGAAGAAAAAAATTGTAAACATTCGCCCACATCGACAGCTTCAAAGTGCGATAAGATTTGTATTTCTTAACCATTTTCTACCAAAGAAAGCGCATTCGAACGCAAAAAATGTACTCTACCCTCGACTGATATTATTTTTTTGTGAAAGTTGGTACTTGGAAAACTTCTGAAAATGCACCAGAACAAATTGCTAATCCATGAAGCGTACTTTAATTTTGCGCATATTATGAACAAAATCCATGCATATACCCCTGTCTTTATCACGAAAACTTCCACAATATTATTTCACATCAGGTAAGCGAAAGAGTTTGCGTCGCACGCAAGTCAGTCGCACTCCAACTATCAACTGGGAGATAACACAATATAATATTGATAAAAGTCGTGGAATTTATCGCTGAAAACAGTAAGTCTTTACCTTTATCGTTTTAAAGATTGCTCAGATTATAATATTAAGACACCATGTTATACAGCAGAGCTTATTATAGTTAACTAATTTGATGTTCAACATTTCAATACAACTTAATTTAAATTGAGACACACCTGTATACATGATTTGTATTTCTGGCCGGATACCTTAATTCACTTAGGAAATTTCTTTTTGTTTTGAATTATATTGCATAGCTGATCAATCTAAGACACAAGACACAATAACAGTTTTTAATGCTCTGTTTTATGATTAACTCAAGTCTTGCATGCCATAAACTACGAGTAATTAAAATAGGGTGGGCTATGGTGGCGGGAGAAAACAATGTACTACCTTGGGCTACATAATTATACTTAAAGGGACACTGTCCGTAAGTAAAGCATGTATTATGCATAAGCAAATAGCTGTCTGATTTTTACCTCGAATTCTCATAGAACAAGAGCTGTCGGAGAACAACGCAGCTCGATTATTTGATTTTTCAGAGAATAATAAAATATATACCATCAGAAAAAAGGCTAAAACAATGTGGGGGTGGGGTTGTGGGTGGGGGTTGTGGGTTTAGTGGACGGGGTATAGAAACTCGGGCCGATATAAAATTATTGTTAGAATCTCATACAAATAATAGTAAAATTTGGGGCAGGGTGTGAAATTTGATTTTTTATTTTCATCAGTTTTAATCTAAAATTGTTGCCATTTTGCAACTCGGGGAGGGAGGGGATATCATTATAAAGGCTGGGAGGGGGCGTTAACATAGCTATATGTATAAGAATTTACCAAAACAACACAGCAATATGTATTTTTTTTTTATATAATTCAAGTTTCGAGTGGGGTGGGAGAGGTGTGGGGGTTGGGGTTGGGGGGGGGGGGGGAGTGGGGCGGCACAGTGGGGGAGGCAACATAGCTATATGTGTAAGAAACAACACAGAAATCTGTAAAAATAAAAATAATAAATCGAGTTTCGAGTAGGGGGAAGGCGTGCGGGGGCGCAGTGTGTGTGTGGGGGTGGGTGGAGGGGGAGGGGAGGGGGGAGGGGAGGGGATTGTAAGAATTGACCAAAACAACACAGGAATATGTAACAAAAAAAAAAAAACCCAGTGAGGGCGGGGCAACATAGCTATATGTGTAAGAATTGACCAAAATGACACAGAAATATGTAAAAATATATATGTGGCGGGGGTAGGTGGGGGAAGCCAGGGAGGAGGGGCCCCATGTCTCAATATGGGTGAAATATGAATAAAATGCATAATGCTATAAGAAATCCCAAACCAAAATTATAGATATATACACCAGGTTACATGCAAACCTAGATCTGCCTTTATTACACATTTTATGGGCCATCACAATTTGGTTTCCATGGGAGCCCAGAATTTGCAGAAGACAAAATTACTTATGAAACCCTTTACAACATACTATAACAAAACCAATTCCCAAATTTAGATGAGCTAGCTAGGACAAGAAATGTAAGAGAAATAGACCTGTAAACACAGCTTACACGCAAAATTTGATGTGATGGGAGCCCATGGGTTACAGGAACCAAAATTGCTTACGCAATTTGGTTGTGCTAGGATAAGAAATGTAAGAGAAATAGACTTGTAAACACAGCTTACACACAAACCTTGATGTGGGACACCGACGCCAATACCGACGTGATTACATAAGCTCTTATTCTTCGAATAGTCAAGCTAAAAACCCAACATTCCCTCCCAATAGCCGCTACATTTAAGATTATTATGGATGGCGGGAAGTATAAAGTACTGGTTCTACCCATGAACAAGAGGCCCAAGAGGGCCTGTGGACGCTCTACTGGCTAATATGGCTCTTATGACATCAATGAAGCGAGTGACTATCGTCTTAAAGAGGCAAACTATAGCATTTTTAACTATATCAAGAGCAGTAACTCTGTGATTACTGGTCCGATCTGGCTGGTTTTCCAAGTTGGCTAGTAGAGATAATAAAAATATAAAAAAAAAAATAAAAAAAAAAAATAAAAAATTAAAAAAAAAATATGAAAAAAAAAAAATATATATATATATATATAAAATAAAAAAATTAAAAAAAAAAAAAATTTAAAAAAAAAAAATTTAAAAAAAAAATATGAAAAAAAAAAATAATAAAAAAAAAAGAAAATAAAAAAATAAAAAATAAAGAAATTAAAAAATTTAAAACAAGCATTGATGTAAAACTGTGACCCCCGGGGCAGGGCCAGATGTGACCCCAGGGTCAGCATTTGAACAAAATTGGTAAAGGACCATAAGCTTATAGCAACAGCAAAATATTAAACCTCTGGCTCTTGCAGTTTCAGAGAAGAAGATTTTAAGTTTTTCCCTATACATGTCTATGTAAAACATGTGACCCTTGGGGCGTGACCAAATGTGACCCCAGGGTCACCATTTGAACAAACTTAGTAAAGGACCATAAGCTTATAATAATTGTAAAATATCAAACCTCTGGCTCTTGTAGTTTCCGAGAAGAAGATTTTTAAAAAAAAAATCCTATATAAGTCTATGTAAAACTGTGACCCTCGGGGCGGGGAAAAATTTGACCCCAGGGTCACCATTTGAACAAACTTAGTAGAGGACCATAAGCTGATGCTACATGTAATACATGAGAGCTCTGTGCCTTGTGGTTTCAGAGAAGAAGATTTTTTAAACTTTTTTCCTATATGTCTATATGAAAAACATGCAAAACCTCAATATACAAACTTTGGACCCCCGAGGCACGGCCATTTTTGACCCCGGGGACTTTATTTGAACAAACTTGATAGTCTAGGCGTTGACGATCATTTTAAAAGAAAAACTGTTGAAATCTGTCAAGCGGTTCTGGAGAAGAAGATTTTTTAAGGTTTCGACCATATATGGTAATGGCAGCCATCTTGGATGTAGCGCTGACCTAATTTTAACAAATCTAAAAAGCATTCATCTAAGGATCATCCATTTGAAGTTTGGTCAAAATTAGCCAAGTGGTTTCTGACGAGAAGTCGTTTGAAGAATTCCCTATACATGTCTATGTAAAACATGTGACCCTTGGGGCGGGGCCAAATGTGACCCTACGGTCACCATTTGAACAAACTTGGTAAAGGACCATAAGCTTATAGTAAATGCAAAATATCAAACCTCTGGCTGTTGTAGTTTCCGAGAAGAAGATTTAAAAAAAAAATCCTATATAAGTCTATGTAAAACTGTGACCCCCGGGGCGGGGAAAAATTTAACCCCAGGGTCACCATTTGAACAAACTTAGTAGAGGACCATAAGCTGATGCTACATGTAATACATGAGCGCTCTGTGCCTTGTGGTTTCAGAGAAGAAGATTTTTTAAAGTTTTTTCCTATATGTCTGTATGAAAAACATGCAAAACCTCAATATACAAACTTTGGACCCCCGGGGCACGGCCATTTTTGACCCCGGGGACTTTATTTGAACAATCTTGATAGTCTAGCCGTTGGCGATCATTTTAAAAGAAAAACTGTTGAAATCTGTCCAGCGGTTCTGGAGAAGAAGATTTTTTAAGGTTTCGACCATATATGGTAATGGCAGCCATCTTGGATGTAGCGCTGACCTAATTTTAACAAATCTAAAAAGCATTCATCTAAGGATCATCCATGTGAAGTTTGGTCAAAATTAGCCAAGCGGTTTCTGAGGAGAAGTCGTTTGAAGAAAAGTTAACGGACGACGGACGGACGACGGACGACGGACGACGGACGGACGACGGAAGACGGACAACACACCATCCCATAAGCTCTGCTGGCCCTTGGCCAGTAGAGCTAAAAATGGGATGGTCTGCCTTCCACAAAAATATCGACCTTCAAATATGGCCTAACATGTGCTAAAAATGACGTAAAAATCTCTATATTCAATCAAACAAATCTGTTTAGATTCCAGAAAACACTAACTAATACCTAGTTTGCGTTTGATTTGATTACAGAGTAAGTAGATAATGGGATATATGAAGAGTGGAGTATTCTCAAATTAAGTATGTTGGCTACAAAGGTCGCGTTCACAACACTTATCCTGCTGTCAATCTTATGACAAACAGCTCTAAAGATTTCCAATTCTAATAAAAATTAAAACTGGTGTCACTTTTCTCCTTTGGTATATACTTGCTAAAACCCCTGTCACACTAGGGCTGCGTTCTCACGGCGATCCCACAGCGTCCAAGAAAAATGCAGAACGCCGAGGTGCGCGCAGTACGATCGCAAGCATCGCCGCAGCAACGCAGTGGCATCGCCAGTAGACGCATTGGGATCGCATAGGCGCGCACTTTGAGCATGCACAAAACAAACGCCGTCGCTCGGCGTTCTGATAAGAGCGCAGTGGGGTCGCCGTAAGGTCGCCATAGCAGCGCAGTAAGGTCTCCTACAACGCCACAGGAGCTCCGTGGGCGCGCAAAGAGGTCGCAGTGCGATGCTGTGGTTGTCGGTGGCGCTTGCACGGAGATTGTACGGCGTTCTCTGAGATGTCACTGCGTCTCTACCGCGCTTATACGGCGCGTCTACGGCGCTTATACGGAGTGTTATTTATTTTACTGCGCTCTTACAACGACTGTACGGAGCTGTCACGGCGATCATTGCGCTCCCAAGGCGCTTCTACCGCGTCCATCGGCGTGTGCATGACAAAAACGAACAAAATAGTATAAATGAATTATAGGTAGTGCAAACGAACGTCTTCAACACGCCGTCAGCGCAGTGTGAGCGCCGTGAAAGCGCAGTGCACACAGTGGAAGCGCCGTGAGAGCGCAGACAATTGCCAACAAGAACTCCGTAGGAACGCGATAGAATGCCATGGGAGCTCCGTAGCAACGCCTTGGTCGCTGTGAGGACGCCGTGACATCTCCATCTTCACGAAAAATATCAGATTTTTCTTGCGATCTCACGGCGTTCTGGAAAATTAAACAACGCCATGCCAACGCAGTGGAAACGCGCTATAGTGTGACAGGGGCATAAAATATTGCAGTTACAGTGAATCTTTTACAGGTAAAATGTTAAAATGTTAAACCTACCTGTGTCTTGTTTATTTATACTGAAAGTCATCAAGTCTGTGTCTTATTTGGTTAGTCATATCTTGGCTAAGGTTAATTCCAATAAACATAATATTTCCACTTTTAGAAAAGGAGCTGTTGGGGAATAGCTAGTGCAGCTCAACTATTATTTGCTATGTCAGAAAACAATCAAGTATACATTTATATTCTGCACCTACCGGAGGGCTTGGAAAATTGCCGGTTTTACTGGTTATGGACCGAAATATTGGATGCCAGACCGATTGGAATTATTAAATAGACGAAATAAATACAGCCGACTACCAGTGATGAATTTATATTCTGCACCTACCGGAGGGCTTGGAAAATTGCCGGTTTTACTGGTTATGGACCGAAATATTGGATGCCAGACCGATTGGAATTATTAAATAGACGAAATAAATTGGTCTGAAATGTTGGACACCAGACTGAAAACCCGAAATAGATTTTTTACAATGTTAAAATGCAGAAAGGTGCATAAAATGCAGCTGTTGACAAAGCACATTTGCAAAACACATGCAGAGCTGTTCATTTCTTGATACCTCCGTTGTTCCCATGGGCGATAATTGTTTCCCAAATTGAACCAAATTGAACATGACCATAACACTGACGTGTTGAATTAGCCGCTTTGATGTGGTTACTCGAGTAATTAGACATAACAATTCAAACATCAAAGATTAACAGAGCTTTTGCCGTGGTGCGGCGTCCTTGGCCGTAAACTTTTTTTTGTAGTGACGAAATCCTCTGAAACTACTGGAGGGATTTTCATGAAACTTTACAGGAATGTTGCCCATAATGTCTAGTTAATCCTAGCAAAAATTCACATTGATGCGAAATGAAAGATGGCCAATAAAGCTAACAAGAAATGTCACTTAAGTGACAAATGCCCCCGAAGTGACATTTGACCTCTAAGTGTGACCTTGACCTTGGGGCCACAGACCTGGATTTTGTGCTTTACACATTGTCTTGTTGTGGTGAGCACTTGTGCCAAGTTATTTGAAAATCCATCAATGAATGCCAGAGTTATTGACCGGACACAATTTGACCTTTGACCACTAAGTGTGACCTTGACCTTGGAGCCACAGACCTGGATTTAGTGCGTGACACATAATGTTGTTGTGACTGAGCACTTGTGCCAAGTTATTTCAAAATCCATCAAGGAATGCCAGTTTTTCACCGAACACGATTTGACCTTTGACCTCTAAGTGTGACCTTGACCTTAGAGCCACAGACCTGGATTTTGTGAGCGACACAGGATGTTGTTGTGGTGAGCATTTGTGCCAAATTTTTTAAAAATCCCTGCATGGGTTGTGACGTTCCGGTCCGGACACGAAATTTCATACCTGTGTTTGACCTATGAACTGCAAGTGTGATCTTGACCTTTGAGGTACGGACCTGGGTTTTGCACGCGACACATCATCTTGTTATGGTGATCACTTGTGCGAAGTTATTTAAAAATCCCTGGAGGTGTTGTGACGTTACGGTCTGGACACGAAATTGCGTACCTGTTTTTGACCTATGAACTGCAAGTGTGACCTTGACCTTAGCGATTACTATAACTATATGCCCCCGAAACTCTTTCGGGAGCATAAAACTAGGTTTTTAAATAACAAGTTTGTAGCGACTACTTCTTGAAAACTATAAGTGATACTGATATGTGACTTTCTAAAATGATCAGCATGACATGATGTTGGTCCTTGTTAAAAATCATTTTGGCCATCTTTGTTTACATGGAGTTATATAGTAAAAAACTGGTAGCGAATACTCCTAGCAAAAATTTACGTTGATGTAAAATCCAAGATGGCCACCAAAGCTAAAAATAGATTTTTAAAATGAAGTTTGTAGCAACTACTTCTTGAAAACTATAAAACTATAAGCCATATTGATTTGGGACTTTTTCTAAAATGATCAGCATGACATAATGTTGGTCCTTGTTGAAAATCATTTTGATTCGATGTTAAATATGGCTGACAAAGGCCATCTTTTTTTACATAGAGTTATATAGTAAAAAAATTACTACTCCTCTGAAACTACTGGACGGATTTTCATGAAACTTCAAAGGAATGTTGCTCTTGACGTCTAGTTGATTCTAGCAAAAATTCAAGTCAGCCAGTAATTCAAGAAGGCCACCACGGCAAAAAATAGAGTTTAAAAACACAATTTTATGGCGACTACTGCTCAAAAACCATAATTGATATTATAATGTGAAACCTTTACCAAAATGACTGGCACGACATGTAGTTGATCCTAACCAAAATTCATTTTGATTCGCTGCCAGTGGCCATCTTTGTTTACAAAGAGTTATATAGGAAAAACGTTCGGCGACTACTCCTCTGAAATTACTCGACGGATTTTCATGAAACTTCACAGGAATCTTGCAGTTGATATCTCATTGATCCTAGCAAAAATTTAGGTCGGCCAGAAATTCAAGATGGCTACCACGGCTAAAACTAGATTTTAAAAACACAATTTTATGGCGATTACTTCTCAAAAAGCATCAGTGATATTAATTTGGAACCTTTACCAAAATGATTGCATGACGTGTAGTTGGTCCTTACCAAAATTCATTTCGATTCAATGTCAAACATGGCCGCCAGTGGCCATCTTTGTTTACATAAAGTTATATAGGAAAAACTTGTGGCGACTACTCCTCTGAAATTACTTAAAGGATTTTCATGAAACTTAAAAGATTTAGGGTAGGTAGGTATGTAAGAATATTTTGTTTGTTTGTTTTGATTTCTTACTCTATTAAATTCACATCAAGAACATCAAAAGCAATTTTCTTGAACATAATATTGGTGGTTCACTATTAAACTGATACCTTAAAACACTTGAGCAATCTTTTTTTACTTTTTTTAAAAAAAAAAATATTTTTTATATTTTTTTTTTGGGAGCCCCATAAAAAGTTTAGGGTCGGGGCCTAAAAAATAGGGATGGTCGGAGCCCAGAAATGAACTTATTATATTTTTTTTGGCCTTAGGGGAAATATGGTATTGCACTTATATAGCAATTGAGATTGTCAACTGGATGCAAAATAATCAGTTACCAGTATCATGTAATCTGCAAAGAACCGCTCAATTGATGTTTACTGAGCCAAGCTATAGAATCATGACAAAACAGGTTGTGTATTATGTGGTAATCACCATCTCTAATTTGATTTATTCATGTCACTTTTCCTATCAGTTTAAGAACATTTCTAATCAAGTCCAGTGGCAAAGCTGTAATATAAATAACTGAACAATATTTATCTTGACTTTACTGAACATTCCAACACTTCAGCTGTATTAAATGACTTCTACATAATGACATCTCAAATAAACTTTTATTCAACAAATGATGCCTCATCGGTTTCAGTAAGTTTTATATAACTGATTGAAGTTGAAACTATCAATCTATCAATGTGAAGTGGAAAACTATCACTGTGAAGTTGAAAACTATCAATGTTTTTAAAAGAACTAACTAGCGTGTCCATGGCTGGAATAGTCAAGATGCTGCGTCTAAAATGTTCTCGACTCTCACCACTGCAGGTTCTAATACCATTTGAAACTCAACTTGTCAAGCGAGAAAGTGTCGATTCTTACGAATTTTGAGAACCCCAATACTATATTGGTCAGCATTCACCATTATTGCCGACATTAGATTCTTATGAAACTCATTCTGTTATAGGGATACCAAGGATGTTTTACCTCTAATTTCAGGATCATTACAAGGAACAATTATTAGAAAGAAATACGCTCAGCTGAAACCATGGCAACGGAAGCCATTTCGCAGGACTATGCTGGTGGATATCCTTTGGCAATATTTGGGAATATCACTGCAGAGGAGAAGTTTGTATGCAAATTTTGCGATCTCGTGCTGCGAGACCCTTTACAGGCGTTCTGCGGACACAGATTCTGTAAATCTTGTGTGGAAACCCATATCAGGTAACTGGATTGTTTGGCAAGTTTGTCAATAATTAGATAGAGAAGTGTTCCTCAGAACAGAACACTTATGTGGACTGCCTTGTGCTTATCAAGTGTGGTGCCGACTACACAAACAGATCAATTAGAAAATCTAATGCCAATCCACATTTCAAGCAAAAGGTCACAGTGACCTTGACCTACTCAACTGGGTCTATCTAACTACAGTTCAATCCATGCTGCCATTCTCTTTTAAAGGGATACATGGCAATCTTGAAGTGTTTTTCAAGCACTGAAATTAGCACATCAATTTAATTATCCATTTTGACTTTAAACCTGCTTGCAAATACAATAATAAATAAAATTTTGAGTTTCATTTATTTGTCTTATTCTAGCATAGGATTTAATATATTATTGATGCAATAATTATTATCAACAGTTACTAATATGCGAAAACAATTTGCTTTATACTATTCTTATAGTAATTAATTCTTGCTCAACACACCTCTCATTGTGCTTAACATTTGTGTGAAGTTTCAACAAATTCCATTCAGTACTTTTAAAGTTGGTTGAAACATGATTTTGACCTCAAAACTGTGACCTTGATCTTTGAGGTACAAAACTGATTCTTAAGCGTGACACACTTCTTGTTGTGATTAACATTGGCGGTTTCATGAAATTCCCTTTTGACAGCTTTCAAAGTGATGGCTGAGACACAAATTTAACTTTGGAGGTCAAAGATCAAATAATTTATCATAGTGGTAAACAATCAATGTAAATATGCTAAAACTGTTTAGCTATCTGACAGACAATCACTTTGCCGGTGTTGCCTATTGTTGCAGCGCTCTTAGATAATCTAATGTTATCAATGTCAGCGCAGGAAAATTATTTGTTTCTGATTTACTTGTCCTATGTCATATTTAAATAGTGGGGAGGTTGGGGTCAAATCTTTTTTTATTATGTCTTATAAATTCAACCAAAATTTGTGTAGTACTTCACCATATCATAAGGACGTGCAAGAGCAACATTATTTTTGACACCGCCCCAAGGTGCCCGCCCCGTCAAAATATCAAATACACTAAAAATTCTAAAATTTTGAGGATGTCTTTTCTGACTACTGTTGCTAGGATTGTTTATCCATGATATATGGCAGATACAAACTTTGGGGGTTGAGTGGCATATTGTCAGGGATGTGCATGAGACTTTGAGAAATTTTGATGCAATGTCGGAAAATGGAGCATGTATGCATGTAATTATCATTAATATTTTCTGCAGTGCGGGCATACAGCTGTGGTGTAAACGTTGTGAACAGGAAGGGACTGAGGATGACTACAGTCTGGTCACTCGAGATCAGGTAAACACCATGAAAAAAGTTTATAAGAGGCTTAACCCTTAACCCGCTACACATATAATTATAATGGACTGTTCTTTCTTTGAATTAAGGCCATTCCATTTATGTGACAAAGGGGTGTTTTGCGAGTTACTCGCAGGCTGCTCTGGGTTTACAATGGACGCAAAGGCTATTGGCTATTATAGTCATGCTTAGTGGTTTAATGGTTAAAAAGCTATGCAAATTACAATAACGTGTTGTTGTGCTCAGATAAGCTTTCGGCACAATACTTGTTGTACGCATGAAAAAATAAATACATTATATAATCTTAACAAGAGGTCAATGACCTTGAAGCTCTACTGGCAGGTTCTGAAAGCTAGATCAGCATTCCTGTGAAGTTTCATGAAATCTGTCGAGTAGTTTCAGAGTAGTCGTTACAAGATTTATAATTAACAAAGATGGCCGCTGGCAACCATGTTTAGCGTCGAATCAAAATAATTTTCAACAAGGACCAACATCATGTCATGCTGATCATTTTAGAAAGAGTCCTATATCAATATCACTTACGGTTTTCAGGAAGTAGTTGCTACAAACTTGTCTTTTAAAAACCTATTTTTAGCCGTGGCGGCCATCTTGAATTTCCGGTCATCCTGAAATTTTGCTAGGATCAACTACACACCAACAGCAACATTCCTGTGAAGTTTCATAAAAATCCGTCAAGTAGTTTCAGAGAAGGAGTCCCTACAAGTTTTTACTATATAACTCTATTTAAACAAACATGGCCGCTGGCAGTCATATTTAATGTCGAACCAAAATGATTTTCGACAAGGTCCAACATCATGTCATGCTAATCATTTTAGAAAAACTTGTTTTTAAAAACCTATTTTTAGCCGTGGCGGCCATCTTGAACTCCCGGCCGACCTGATATTTTGCTAGGATCAATTAGACAACAAGAGCAACATTCCTGTGAAGTTTCATGAAAATCCATCAAGTACTTTCAGAGGAGTAGTCTCTACAAGTTTTTACTATATAACTCTATGTAAACAAAGATGTCCGCTGGCAGCCATGTTTAACGTAGAATCGAAACGATTTTCGACAAGGACCAACATCATGTCATGCTGATCATTTTAGAAAAGTCCCATATCAATATCACTTATCAGTTATAGGACTGTCCAGAGAATCTCTGTTTATTGAGAATCTCTATAATTCATCCATGTAATTAACTGACCCCAGAGCAATAAAATACCCATTTTCCCACAGCAGGATATCAATTATCTGACAATAGGCACATTTAATTAGAAATAAGTTGGTGTAACAAAATGCTATCTGCAAATAGAGATAAGGCAGTAATATATACTTCTAACATTTAATTCTGCATGGACAAAGTTTTAGCTCATTACCTGGCATGTTAGGTGATTTATTGCCATTTTATTGTCCTCATGCTGGGTATGGGACACCAAGCTGATTATCATGTTACTTGAGCCGAGTCAAAACTACTACATTTTTTGGGATAGTCCTATAACTTTTATAGTTTTCAAGAAGTAGTCGCTAAAAACTAGTTTTTTAAAAATCTATTTTTAGCTTTGGTGGCCATCCTGGATTTCGCATCAACATGAATTTTTGCTAGGATCAATGAGACTTCATGGGCAACATTTCTATAAAGTTTCATGAAAATCCATCCAGTAGTTTCAGAGGAGAAGTCGCTTTAGCCATAAAAAATATTGCGCATTTCCTCTATACATTAATTCAACATTGCTGTCTGTCTTTTTTAAATGGCAAATATGTGTGTCAAACAGCCATAAAAAAGGCCTCTTTTTAACTGCTGGAGGCAGTTGATTGCCATTCAGTATCTCAAACTTCAATAAGCATCTTTTGAGCTTTTTTGGACGCACTCTGGTTTTTAAAGCTATATGGAAGTGTGATTGTGGAAATTTAGTTTTCAGTATTTTTTCTTGATTGATTTTTACTTTTAATGCGTTTTTGGTGAAAAAAAATTGCATAATTAGGCAGATACGTTTTTATCTGGAGCACTGGTGTTGATTGAAATATAACCTAGCAGACAGGGAATTTTGTTAGTTATACATTGAATGACCTCTAGGCTCATCTGGGGATGAGTCATGGAAATCAACCTGCATCATTAAAGATGCTCTACCTATATCTTTTTGTCCACCAATTGATATAAACTTTACCTAATTGTAAAGAGGACTATGAAAAAGGTAAACCGCAATAATTTCACCCCATGTAATATGCGTTTTGCTGGGGAAAAACAGGATAGAAAAGATTGGATTTTTGAAATTGTATTCGTAATTGTTTTAGACAAGCCGATTACGGAGATTTTCCGATCTTATTCGTTTACAATCGGAACTGCCTCGTCGGATTGGTGACGAGTTCTGATCGATTTGTTTACTATCGGAACTGCCCCGAGTAGTTTGTTTTCGTTCAACTGAATGGCATTGCGCATGTCCGATAAAATCGTAAAAACTCGTAGTTCTCCGGCAGGAATAAACGGCTGGGCAGCATTTTATTTAAGATATTGTTTTGATCATAATTAATAATTTACAGAACTGGAATACGAACCTTGTTGCTTCTTAGAATACTCATAAAATAGCTTTGCATACATATAAATGCAGTAATATTGAGTATTTAATATTTTACATTAAAAATCGTGTAGATATAGGTAGTGCCTCTTTAAAGATATACAAGGGAGACAGTGACAACATTTTGATTTCAGTGTTAAATTACTTGTTTT